>CP139505.1:152846822-152885767 GCA_021014915.2 Artemisia tridentata subsp. tridentata
TCATATAGAAATCGTCGTAATCTCATTCAAGCGTACAAACACAAATAAGGAAATATTAGTAAAACAAGAACTCCTACTTGGTTTTGCAATCTGGACACTTCCTGGTTCAGAAGTTCATTCGATTTTTTAAGACCATTAACCATTCCCCGTGAGAATCCACGAGTACTAGAAGATGGAGAGCTAGTTCTTCTTGGGTAAGGGGAAGCAGATATCGGTGGTGGTTGATATGTCATATTCTGTGGATGTGGTAGAAACTGTGGATTCATTGTACCCGGTTTCAAAGCATTCTGAAATGCACTGAGTGAGCTAGGAAATGCAACATCTTTTAAATTCTGAAACGATGGAACTTGAGACGTTCTTACTATAGAACACGAACCAGGTTTTGATCCGTACTTCCCTGATTTCACCTCGTGGTACTTGACTGGTTCTGTGATGGGTGAGATCAGAGGCCTTGAAGTCCTTCCATACCTGTCTAACCCTCTATTAATAATAGCAGCAGTGCTGCTATTATTACTTCTACTGTTATTATTATTCCCAGTTTCAGCAGCTTTCTTAAGTTTTATAAAGCAAGAATCACAAACACGATGAGGCTTCCCCGGAGTTGGAGCCAAAGCTGCTTTCACAGCTTTCCGGGAACTACAACCGTGACAATGCACAAGCCCACAATTATAGCAATTATGTCGTTTTCTAGTAAAACCGAATTGTTGTCGACATCCATTACAAACAGATAAATCTGCTCCAGATACCCACTTGTGAATGCATATACTCGCGGTAAAATTTGCACCACATGATACACTTTTCACAATCCTATCTTTAAATGCTTCAACCAAAGTTGGTGTGTTTCGATCTTCCATGTCACCATGTCCTAGTCTGCCATTCGCACCTTTTCCCCAAGTGAATACTTCACTTCTTGTTGTTAAGACGGCTAAGTGGTAGGCACCACAGGCGATTTCTTCAACAAATTCACCTACTAATTTATCTTGTACCATACAAGGTGTTTTTCCATCAGCTGATGGGTTACCTAGTTGACCATGCGAGTTACTACCCATAGTAAAGACATGACCGGATGTTGTAAGGCCAACAGTCGTATTATGTCCACATGCTAATTGGTGGAAATTGTAATCAATGAGGGACGCTATACAAGTTGGTTCCAAATATGTTTGTTTGTTTCCATGCCCCAAACGGTATTTTTCTCCGTCGCCCCATGTGAATAGCTTTTTGGATGTAGACTGTCGACTTTGCTGATTTATGATCTCTACAATTGCTGCAGTGTGCCATGCCCCACACGCGATTTTGATAGTTTTGAGTCCATTTAAAGATTCAACCTCTTTTGGGAATTTAGTACTCTCTCGGTCTCCATGTCCTAGAGCACCAAAAGTCCCGTCACCCCATGTAAACAGTTTTCCTCTATCAGTTACTATTGCTGAATGCCAATTACCGCAAGAAACTGATATAACTTGAATTCCTTCTAAAGGGCCAGAAACTCGTTCTGGTATCCAGTGACTGACATCAGTTCCATGACCGAGAAGTCCAGCATTGTGGGACCCATCTCCCCATGTATATAAATCACCAGATGAAGATACAGCACATGTATGATACTCACCACACGCTACAGAGTCAACATTTGTTACCGAAAGAAATTCCACAAGGCGAGGCCTACCAACGTCTCGGTCAATTCCATGGCCAAGCCTACCACCAGATTCCTCCCCACAAGTGAAAATTTCACCATGTTTTGTTATGAGAGAAAAATGTCGAACACCACAAGCAATTCGGTGAACGTCTATAACTACATTTGATTCCAATAGTTTAGGAACTAAAAGATCTTTTTTTGATGGTAAACCATCGGTAGAAGTCCCGTCACAACAAACTTTTCCCCAAAGGTAAACATCTCCTAATGATTCTATGTCATCGGGTCCAGAACTTGGAGTTGTTGAACAACTAGGAGTATATGAAACACTAATCCTATCTGCACAACTTGGTCGTCCTTGCATGCTTGTACGTGGTCCAGATACCACATCTGAACTGAGAAAATTAGTTGTTGAATCGGAAGAAAATGAACTACGAGAAATACTTGAAGAGGACTCCAATACTACACCAAAAGAATATCCCTTTTGACTTGCGTCACTACCAGTGTCCTGTAACACAGAAAAGTTAAAATAACGAAATTAGAGGTTAGCAATACTTAAAGCTGCTGGCTGTTTTTGATGAAAAGTTTTCATTACAATTAATTAGACTTGTGGAAGATGAATTGTAACCGTGACACATGACCAAGAAACGGGAATTGTATTTAGTGCCGAAACGGGAATTGTAGAAACATTGCACCCAACGAAAAGTAAACTGGGGTATACTGAGTGAAATTCTTACATCAGAAAGATCACTCTCTGCATGTTTATTGCGATTTGCAGGAGAAATTAAATGCCTCAACCCTGCAAGCCAGACGTCTACCTCAGCATTGTCTTTGCAGATCTACGGTAATGCAACCTTAGTTAATTACTATGAAATGAAAGTAATATTCTGAAGAAATTGAAGTGTATTAAAGAGTGCTAACCAGGTCAAGGGATCTTTCACTGTTTTGGTAAATCAAAGAAAAAGATAAGTACTCCTTCTCAGGCCGGCGATATCGTTTAAAAACAGGCTGCAGGCACATAATTTCGTTAGTCTCGCAGATACTATTGTTTCTTATGATTATTTCAGCACATGAAACTAAAGTTTATCACTTAAAATAGCTAACTAACTGTTCTTTGTCCAGGGATGATCTTAGAAACTGACGCTAAGTTCAGATTTCTTTCTTGTCCGCGAGAGTACCAAATCAAACTTGTTTCATCCTGTAGATTTTAACAAATCATATTTAGTTTGGTCGCCAATGAAAATCAAGGATTCAAGAAAAGACAAAACAAGTGATTAGCAACCAGCCCTGAAAGACGTAAACTTGAAAAGGCAAAGTAATGAGTACATATGGTAGGTTGTGGTTATATGACGGAGCATGTTTTCCGGTAAAGTGTGTGTATATAGTATGTGCATTAGAGTTTAAGAAGTTGGTGTATATGAAGAAACAACATACTGGAGAGAGTCTGAATGGACGAAACTTAGGCCTTCCATTCCTGCTGTACTTGATTAACTGTGTACCTTTTTTCAATGCAATGAGTGCCTTCAAAAAATAGGGTAAAATGAATACCAAGCTGATAGGTAAAGTAGATCATTAAATACTAGACCTACACGAGTAATCAGATTCAGATACACAAATACAAGCATAGCGGATTGTGTTTATAATATTTTACAAATCCCTTATCATTCACAGAAGCTTTTATGATATTGATTCGAAAAGTTTCAGTATATGCAACAATAAACGTATTACATTGTGACAGCATTGGCTCAAGTAGCTTTTTAACTTTCAAAACAACTCAGGCAGTTAGTTATATATGCAGCTTAAACAAATGATCCTTCCAAATTACAAGCTACGTGCTGTAATTTGTTAATATCAAATTCAGACACTTTAATGTGTAAAGTTTCATGTCATCATGTGGCAACCAAAATCCAAAAAGTACCAACTCCAGAACTATCTTATATCAGGTGAACTACCTTGTATTCCGAAACCCAGTCTTTTTAGCCAATTTATCGAGTGTCATATCATAAGCTCCCCAGCTTATTTTATACTCGAAATAAATACTATCATAATCCTAAAACATAAGAGGATCCAACATTTTATCATAACTTATAACTTTCAAGATTTCACGTATAACCGTTTACAATCAAACACATTTTGTTCACGTGTTTAACAAAAGAGACGTACATAGATACCTGTTCGATATCACGGTCAAGATCTGCCATTCCATCTGTAACCCTAACTTCTTTGCAATCATCAACGTAATAATAATCGTCTTCATAGATATATCCAATACGATCTTTTTCTTCTTCTTTCACCTACCATCAACCTAGAGTATTCCTCAATTTCTTCAGATCTTTTGAAATCTATGTCGTTTTCATAGAGAATGATAGAGACCGCAATATTAAACTTACGGAATACCTGATTGATAATACATTACATGTACAATAGCCTAATTTTCTATTAATTTTTTTCTGAATTTCTTATGAAATTTTTGCTCAATTAAATTTGTGAAAATAGAAAGAGAAAAAAAAAAAAAAAAAAACAGAAATGTAGGAGAGAATTCAAGCGCAAAAATGGCGGGATTATTTGGCACATTGACTACCATACAAAAATAAATATTAATGGTTCCCTTAAGTTAAACATGGAATTCCTATTCACTCCTTTGTTTAAAAAGTAACTTTTGGATACTGAAGATGCAAATTCAAATATGAAATAACCAGGTCGAAAGTCTGGCGAAATTCTGGCAATACCCGGTCTCCAATGGCGGATGCATAAATCGGCTATAGGGTATGCACATTCAGAAGAATTTCCAGAATTTGTTAGTTCGGCAACTTTTAAATTGGGTGTGCACCAAATTTGAAGTAGGGCGTGCACTAAATTTTAAATAAGGGGTGTGCACTTTGTATTAAACTATCAAAATTAAAAAAAAAAAAATAATAATAATAAAAAAAAATAAAAAATAATAATAATAATAATAAATTTACACTTCGGATGATTTTCGGAGGGTATGCAGATCTCATAGATATGTCCGCCTCTGACATTCTCGATAGCACATGGAACTAAGGGGCTGTTTACTTTTTCAATGTTATAAAAGTTTAGTGGGCCCCCTCTGTTACAAGTCTGAGTGGGGATGAGTTAATTTTTTCACTCTCTAGATATAGAACATTTAAGGGAATTTGTGGGCCCCAAAAACCAAAAAAATCTTGATATGCCATCAAAGTGATTCAGACATTGCAAAAGAAAAGTAAACGGCCCTAAGCTGACCCATGATCGAATGGTTGAACTGGTGATAGATAAGACAGAAATTCAGTCAAAAGGGGTATAACCCGAGTTAAAGTTTCACTAACACCACGTCAGCGCCACAGCTTTAACTCTTTTACATTTAACTTAAAAAATTTTCCTTATCATAACTCAACCTTAAGTCAACCATAACACGGGTCCCACTTTTTTTTTTTTTTTTTTTTTTTTTTTTTTTTACTTTTAAAAAATGTTAGCTTTAAAGTTTTGTCATATGTGAGAATTGCAATAGCATTTAAAGTACAAGGACTAGTTTAGTCATATTGCTAAGTTAGAACTTGTATTCATGTAATAAATACTCTCCTATATCAACACTAGGAGGGTTGGGGATTCACTTGTAACACATGAGGTGTGTGTGTTTTCTTTACTTCTCTCTTTAGAAAACATACACACCTCGACAATCAATAAACCGATTATTCAATGTTTAATCTTTAGATCGTGTTTATCGTGTTTCCTCCACCTCCCAAACGTGATTCTTGGCTTCTATGGTATCAAGAGCGAACCGGGGGATTCTTGGCGAATCGTGGTGTCTTTGAGGTAAAAATGTGATTTTTGGTGTGTTCTATCTAGTTTGTGTTCGATTTATGTTAAAAAGAACCCAACTGCTGCGTTTTTGTGTCATAAAAACGTGACCTTTTGGTGTTTATCTTGGAATCGTATGCAAAAATCAAGGTTAAAAGGTTGTGTTTGAAGCGTGGCTTTGTGAAGATTTGGTAGCTTTTATTGTCGAAATCTTGCGTTTAAAAGTTTTTGTGTTATAAGTTATTAGATCGACAATAATTTGAGAAGATTTTGTAAAAGTTGTTCTTGGATCTTCACTGGAAAAACATTGCGTATAATTCTTGCAAAGAATTATTGATTTGAGTTGGTAAAAGTCAGAGTTGGTAGAAGCATGGGCAAGTCAGTGGTCAAGTAGCAAAAAGACAAGAGTTGGTAGAAGTTGGTAAACCTGCCAAATATCGCAACTCTGAGGAAGCAGAAAAATATCGCAATTCACATGTGTTATCGCAATCTTGTATAAGATTGCGATAGGTGCTTTTTATCGAAATTGACATTGGTCAATTCTGTCGAAATTGCAAATCTGTGATTCTATCGCAATTGGTCTTGGCAGATTTTATCGCAAACCAAAACTTGAACTTATCGCAATTCAGAAACCATGATTTTATCACAAACACACAATTTATCGCAAATGGTGTCAGATATCGTAATTGTTGTCCGAGAACTTTATCGCAATTGTGTCCGAGATCTTTATCCCAATTCAGATATCGGACAGAACTAACTTATCGCAATTGCAAAAAAAAAAAAAAAAAAAAAAAAAAAAAAAAAAAAAGAAAGAAAAAAAAAGAGTATTTTGGCGGGAAAACTTGAGTAAAAATTAATTCGGATGAGAGACTTAACGGTCCATTTTTACGCGAGATTCAAATTCTGGTACAAGAGTGAAAATTTTGGCCCAAAATTCAAATTTTTAGGCCAAAATTCGAATTTTTTCGGGGAATTTTTGGCGTAAAAATTTCTTAAACTCAAATTTTTTCAGCACCATTAGAATGTCATTTTATGGCATATTTCACACCTAAATCACAAATGAAATTATCGGACTGCACCTACAAAATCACCACGTATAGCCGAAAAGATCCTGTTCAAGATTCACAATCAAATGACAATGGCTAAATTATCTGCTGTGACTACAAGGATGATGATTCATTATTACTTATTTGAAGTTGAAGTGGAATATCTCGGGTATGTGTACTTAGTATCTTGAAGATATCGGGGTTGGTTGGATGCATGATTCTTCGAGATCCTTGTTTGGGCACTCATGGGAATAGTGATTAAGTCTTGGGTTATCTAGTTTTCATAGGTCAAGGGGTGGATGGACGAAGACCTAGCTAACTATCACTTAAAGGAGATACGTTGTAGTACTCAGTGTCACACAAAGATGTGGATAATTCAAGAGAGGTTCATATACAGTTAAGGAAGGATGGATGGGTATATGAAACGACCTATGCTTTAAGGAGTTACGTTGTAGTGCTTAGTATAGGTTCTTAGTCACACTATCGTGCAAGTTTAAGTCACAAGTCTGGGCTACTTTACTTCAGTCTCAAGTTCGTTATAGTGGGTTTTCTCCATCAGTAGTCACTACAAAAAGCCGTTGTTTTTGATACAGGAGGTTAGATTGGGTTTATCTACATCTTCTCACGGATTACATGAAGTGCTTCCAGTTTGTATTTCACGTACACATCAGTATGCTGATTCCGATAAATCGTAACCAGCAGGGGAGAGAAATGTACGGGCTGATCTCTCATGGAAAAAATAACTGGGATGCATTTGGTGAGATGAAGATGTTGATAATGTATTCCCCCCGAACGGACTTCAGATACAGGGCAATCATAAGAGAGGTTGTCAGTTTGGGGGAGAGCACTAATTAGGGGAGAGCACGGGGAGAGCACTCAGAGCACTCTAAATTAAACCCTAATTAGATTTGCTCACATGGTTCGTCTGCAAGTAAAGAAATGAAAGCTGAGAAGATTCTGCAAGCTGAACGAAGTAATGAAGTTTGAAGATTATTCTCTGTACTTACTGTTTATATTTTACTTGTAGGGAACATTGTAAGCAATTCCCATATGACTTCACTTTGGGGAGAGATTGTTAGCTTTAAAGTTTTATCATATGTGGGAATTGCAATAGCATTTAAAGTACAAGGACTAGTTTAGTCATATTGCTAAGTTAGAACTTGTATTCATGTAATAAATACCCTCCTATGTCAACACTAGGAGGGTTGGGGATTCACTTGTAACACATGAGGTGTGTGTGTTTTCTTTACTTCTCTCTTTAGAAAACATACACACCTCAGCAATCAATAAACCGAATATTCAATGTTTAATCTTTAGTTCGTGTTTATCGTGTTTCCTCCACCTCCCAAACGTGATTCTTGGCTTCTACAAAAAACAATAGAAAAAAAATAAAAAAATAAAAATACACAAGGACTGAAATTGTAATTCGGATAAAGTTGCTTTCTTCAACCTCTCGATCTTCAACTCACACTGCAACTGTTACATACACTAAAACACACACATAACACACACACAGTATATAAACACACACCAAAATACACACCAAAATACCCACCAAAACCCATTTAAATCGGAAGAAAAAAAAAAGAAAAGAAAAAAAAGTGTTTAACACTGCGTTAAAAGGTTAACGCAGCCCTTTAACGCAACCCTTTAACGCAGCTTTAATGTGGGATCGGGGTGTGGTTAACGTAGGTTTAACGCGATGCAAGTTAAGGTTTAACGCGGCTTCATGTTACCATACCCTTTGCTCTAAGCGTACTTTAGTTTTTTCTTGATCAACAACACCACAAATGTGTATGCTTTGAGCAGGAGTTCTAGTAAAATGCTAAATCATCGAATTATTATATGCAATACTATGTACTAAATGATAAATATATAAAATGGTTTACAAAAATGATTTTTTTTCGTAAAAACCTTGGTATCTAATATCTAAGAAGTATGTCTATTGTAGGGATACTGACGTAGTGATGCAGACTAAAATAAGATAACACAAATTGGACCTCTTGATTCACACGAATATCTAGGAACAATTCTTCCAACTATCTTTGATTCAAAGAATACTGATAATTAGGGCAATTTTCAGCGACTGCCAAAAATAGACTTTTCATATAACTTGGAATTGAATAGCCAGGATTACAATGTACTTATTAAATAGACTTACAAAACTAAAATGGGCCTCAAAAGATAAACAGGCCGAAAAATAACCCACTAACAAAGTCCAACAAACTAAGAAAAAAAAAACATAAAAACGTAAATAACTCATAAAATAGAGCGTTTTGGGGCCTCAAAGTTCTGTAAACTGACTAAGTCGTTTACCACGACATTCTCCTCGTTTCAAGCTTCGATTTGATTGGTCATGGGCCTGAAACGGATCCCCGTAACCCAAGTTATCCCCATTTTAGTGAGGCTCATTTTCTCATATGATTTTGGGCCTCCAGAAACACAATGACCCGTTCCTCAAT
Source organism: Artemisia tridentata subsp. tridentata (assembly GCA_021014915.2). NCBI lineage: Eukaryota > Viridiplantae > Streptophyta > Magnoliopsida > Asterales > Asteraceae > Artemisia > Artemisia tridentata. The sequence continues at coordinate 152,855,756 of CP139505.1, forward strand.
GCTTATACAGAGGTGGACCTACAACTATACATGAGCCTTTTTTGGGAACCACCTTATGAATACGTAGGGAACCACCTTGAATCGGAAAAAAAAAAAAAAAATCTTTTTGTTTTCTAAGTCACCGGACATTGTAGTCGGAGGAGGCTAAGAAAAAAATATGGAGTTTGAATATTTATATGTTTAACTTTTCAAAAAAGGTGAGGGAAGAAGTATCTTTAATTTTTTATTGCATACCAAATAAATGGTCAATAAATGTAAACTAAGGCCACTCACATCAGTTAACTCAGCTTTAAATTTTAAGGCATGCCACGTCAGCTTTTTCACCCTTTAACTTAACTCAGCTTTAACCCACACATCAATAACTCAGCTTTAACACACCTTAACTCAACTTTACACACAAATTTTCAAATTCAACCCCTAACTTATAAATTACTTCATTTTTTAAAAACATAACATTACATATTTAATAAAATAAAATTACAACGAAATTAAAAAAAAAAAACATTAAAATACGATAAGAAATTTTATATAGAGTTGTAATTGTCGATAAGATCAGATTTCTCCTCCCACACTTGTAACACCTGCTCCCTAACCATCTTCAATGCGACCTGAAGTTCTAGATCTGTTTCATTAGTTCTTTGTAGAGTTTCTAGACCGACCCTGATAGCTGGATGGTCTTGAGGCAATTCACGCAGCCTTTCGATCTCTGGAGCACGATTATGCATTTGTAGCATAATACGAGTTATCTCGCCAAACAAACTGTTAATAAGTTTGAGTTCTTTTTCTTGTTCTGTTCGTAATCGGTTGAGGATAGCCCTTTGCACCTCTGCTGGTTCGTTAGCCATGGTGTTTGTGTTTAAATTAGTGTGAGAAAATGAAGTCTTGTGAAGGTGGTTTTTATAGCCGTTAAAGTAGCCGTTGAAGTAGCGTTAACGCTGCGTTAAGGCTGAGTATTATTCAAATTCAAACGTAAACTAAAGTACTCCATAATAACGCTGCGTTAACGCATCTTAGTCACAACAATTAAAATTCAAAGTCACGTTAATAAAACGTGTGCATTTGTACCCTATAAATACCCATGCTTCTGAAGCACATGTCACACAAAAACACATTCCAAACTTCTCAAATACTCTAGATCCAAACATCTCTAATTCATAATGTCTTCCAGAAAAGACTTCGGGCAACAATTTCCAAGCCCACCTCAAAAAAAGGATTTTGGACAACAGTTTCCAAGTCCACCTCGCGATGATGAAGAATTCCATACTCCCCCAGAGCATATCTTTCCGGTTTTCCAACCGGAAAATTTTCCGGTGAACAATCCACCGGAAAATGAACCGTTTTAGATACCTAATGAAGAACTTCTCCAACTATATCAACACATGCAGGTGCACAATCCACCGGTTGCCAACGAAGACATGCAGGACTTGTGGGATTTGGAACATCGTGAAGACATTCAGGTCTTGCTGGAAATAGAATATCAAGAAAGAGAAGAGAAGCGGGCTCGTTTGGAGCGGGAAGCAAAAGAGGCTGAAGAACGCATGCAAAGGTGGGAGTGTGGTATTTATTACACGACTTCCGAATCATCTGAAGATGGTTACCCAGATTCAGATGATACTTTTCATTAATTTCCGTTGTACTTTGGTTTTTAATTTCCGTTAATTAGTTTAATGTAATTTATATTTGTTGTTAATTAGTTTAACGTATTCGTTAATTAGTTTAATGTAAAACACAAAACTAAACATGAGGGGGCAAATTTGACAAAGACCAAAACTTTTTCTATACAAAGCACAAGGGCCAAAAGTGTCAAAAAAGTTTTTTTTTTTTTTACAAAAGTCACCCTTAACGTGACGTTAATGCTAACGCAGCACCTTAACGCCACGTTAACACAAGATGGTCCATCAATTAACGCGAGTTAACGCGCGTTAAGGTGCCAAAAAACACCCTTTAACGCACGAATAACTTACCCGATGTAAGTGGTCTAGGGACCAAGTGTCTAAAAGAGTATTTTTTATTTTTTTATTTATTTTTTATTTTTTATAGTTTCTTTTATAAAACTATATAGCTTATAGACCCGTGGAATCATGGATTTAAAAAAAAATTATGAATCAAGAAATTAAGTGTGTAAATAAAGTAAGAAAGAAAAAACGAACGTAAACAAGATGAATTATTTTTGGAAAGAAATAATAAGTAATAAGTCAATGATACTATAAACTACTATGCTTGTAACTATTAATGTAATAAACGTCCATGCATTGGTGTCCTCCAATTTTGATGGTCTAAAAAAGCAAATGTATGTAGTGAGTGTTTATTAAGTGATAAGCCAATGTCCATTCCTTTAGCACCTAATAAGTTAAAAAAAAAAATTGTAAGTAAATGAAGTTTGTGATTGATAATATTTGTAAATCTAAAAAAAATGGCATAAAACATGTCATATGTGCCGTTCAAAAAAATGTCATATGTAAATTGTACATACCTCTTGAACCGTGATCATAACCTTGAAGTACTTCTTTGTAGACAACATTTGTAATAGTTTCTGATAGATTACTATCTGCATCACAAACAAAAACCTTCAAACCTTTTTTTTGCTTTTGATGCATGAAACAGCCACGTATAGTTGTCCATGTGAGAAAACATGACGTGGCAGGTACAAACCAACTTTTGAAAGTGATTGTCATTGGCTCTTGTTTATTATCATAGCAAATGACACACAAGACCATTACTTTAGCACGGGAATCTTTAAAGTAATCCACAGTGATTGTCATTGGCTATTCAATAAAGAGTTTTTTTTTGGGTAACCATGGTTTCCGACCTTTTGGCCAACTAATCCACAGGGTTTGAACTCACCGCCACACAGACTCAAACCAGGTAAAACCCTCCCTTTTCAGGATGTTGGCGTGGCCACTTCAGGGTTGTTTGCATATAGCAAGAATTGAACTTGCGACCTCACACATCTTAGAGTGATAATCACAAGCCCTTTTGCTACTAGGCCAATAAAGAGTTATGTGGGTGAATAAAGTAACAAAAAACAATGAACGTAGACAGGTGCATATTTTATTAAGGGAATAATAAGAAATAAGTCAATGATACGATAAAAAATTCGGTTATTAAAAAATAAACGTGCATGTATCGTCTCCCCCAACTGTTAGTCAGTATTGAAGAGCAAATGTATGTAGTCAACAAGAGACACTTTAGTAGTCCATGCTCATTCTGCGAACGCATAAGATTTAAAAAAAAAAAAAAAAAAAAAAAAAAAGAAAAAAAAACAAAAGGCAAACTAAAAGGAAGTCGTTGATAAAAGTATATGTAAAGTTACAAAAAATGGTATAAAACATGGTATTTATATAGTTATTCACACCTGTCCAACACTGATCATAGACCTTGAACTACTTCTTTGTAGACAACATTTGTAGTACTTTTTGAGATATTACCATCTGCATCACAAATGACAATATTCAATCATCTTTTGCTTTTGACCCTTTAAATGATGACGTACAGTTGTCCATGTGTAAAAATTTGACGTGGCAAATACAAACCGACCTTTAAAAGTGATTGATCATGGCTCCTATTTATTGTCATAGCAAATGAAACGAACACGGGATATTGTTTCCTTATGATCTTTAGCGGTAAAAGTTTATCAGACGGATTAATTTTCACCGTCTTTCAAAAGTGTGTTTAGTTTATTATCTTTGCCTTAATCGAAGTTCTTAGTAATCTCTTGAAGTCTTATTCTATTACATTATCCTTTGTAGTGGTAAAAGTGTGTTTCGTTTATTATATTTTGTGTTTTTCTAGCAAACAGATAAAAATAACTAAGGGCAAATGGACAAAAAGGTATCAAACTTAGGGTCTATTTTCAATCAAAGTACTTTTCTTTTTTTCTTGCATAAAAAGGTACCCAAAATTTTTTTTTGGCGGATTTGGGTTTTTTACTAACGTTCGTTAACTCACTTCGTTAGTAAATTACATGTTTGGTCCTCGAATTCGTACAATCATTTCATGCAACATCCAAAACAATTTAAGTTTCAAAAAAATGTTTTTCTAAAAAATAATATTTTTCTAAAAAAAAAAATTTTCTAAACACCCCAGCACTACCACCGGTATTCTCATTGCCTCACCTACTGCACACACTGAGAATACCGGTGGTAGTGCTGGTGGTGTTTAGAATTTTTTTTTTTTTTTTTAGAAAAATATTATTTTTTAGAAAAACATTATTTTTGAAAACATTATAAATTGTTTTTGGATGTTGCATGAAATGATTGTACGAATTCGAGGACCAAACATGTAATTTACTAACGAAGTGAGTTAACGAACGTTAGTAAAAAACCGGGTTAATACCTACACATGTTACTAAAGTTAGCAAAAAATTTGATTTAGGTTACTATACTTTTTTTTTGTTGAATTAGGTTACCCATGTATACGGTTTGTTGAATTAGGTTACCCATGTATACGGGTTTGTTGAATTAGGTTACTTGCGTCAACATTCATTAATTTTAAGTACAAAATGGTCCTTGTCGTTAGTCGGGCGTCACGGAATTAGTCCCTAGACAGTATTTCGGTTAATTTTTTTTCAAATTAATTTTTTTTATAAAAAATAATTTTCGAAATTATTTTTTCGAAATTAATTTATTTCGAAATTAATTTTTTTATAAAAAATTATTTTTTTTCGAAATTAATTTTTTTTATAAAAAATAATTTTTTTCGAAATTAATTTTTTTTCGAAAATTTAAATTAATTTCGAAATTTAATTTAAAAAAATAATTTAATTCGAAAAAAATTAAATTTGAAAAAAATTAATTTTCGAAAAAAAAATTAATTTTGAAAAAAATTAATTTCGAAAAAAAATTAATTTTGAAAAAAAATTAATTTCAAAAAAATATTTCAATTTTTTAAAAAAAATTAATTTCGAAAAAAATTATTTTTTATAAAAAAATTAATTTCGAAAAAAAATTAATTTTTAAAAAAATTAATTTCGAAAAAAATAAAATTAATTTCGAAAAAAAATTAATTTCGAAAAAAAAATTAATTTCGAAAAAAAATAATTTCGAAATAAATAGGCGAAAACGTAAGAAAAACGGTCAAAAAACAACAAACCGATATAGTTGGTCTAGGGACTAATTCTGTGACGAAAAACGGTCAAAGTAACAAAAATAGTGGTCTAGGGACTAATTCCGTGACGCCCGACTAACGACAAGGACCATTTTGTAACATGGGTAACCTAATTCAACAAACCGATACATGGGTAACCTAATTTAACAAAAAAAAAGTATAGTAACATAAATCAAATTTTTTGCTAACTTTAGTTACATGTGTAGGTATTAACCTTAAAAAACCCAAATCCTCCAAAAAAAAATTGTTGGGTACCTTTTTATGCAAGAAAAAAAAAGTACCTTGATTGAAAATAGACCTTAAGTTTGATACCTTTTTGTGCCATTTGCCTAAAAATAACTAATAACAGATAAACTAACGATTGTACCACCTGGTTTATCACTTTATCTTATCCTACTATAAATTTTGAAATGCTACAAAAACATAAAATATAAAATCTGATTCCTAGTGGTGGGTCTTCATACTACTTGATTAGTGCATGCTCTAAAGACTTAAAGAGTAAATCCTCATACCCAACATTGGTCGTCGATCACTTTTGCTGTTATGTCAATGAGTTCTTTAACACAAAACGCTTGCACTACAACTATTTACAATTTACTACCTCAATAATAAGTTGCACATAGAACGTAAACTTTGTTGGTTGCCATATGTAAGATTTAGAAGCCCAATAATAAGTTTCACGTCAATAAGTGTCACTTGAGGTAGGATATAATTTCCGTTTTCATATATTAGTTGCTGTAGGACCGAAATAAACAATGATTTATGTGGTTCGGGAGGTCGGGATTGGTGGAAGAAGATGAATATCTTCATCCTTTTAGTGAGAGAAAGTAGAGAGAGGGTGAAGAAATACCTTTTATCTATTAGCTTAAATGAATAAAACAAACAATACAAAGAATTCCCACACCCCTCATGGGAGAGTCATGAGGGGTATTTATAGGCCTATTACATCACATGTTTGCTATTTAAACATAAGTAGTCCCTGCGTGTACTACTTACTAACAATCTAGTCCATTTCATGAGAGTGACGATATCTTTATAAAAAAGCGAGTCTAACAATCTCCCTCCAAGATATCTTCACACGTGAATGGTTACAATGAGACCTATAAACAAAGTAAATTACAATAATATACTTTTGTCGTTGTTGAAGTGTAGAGTCTCTGTAGTCTAGATCCTGAGGCAGACTTGAAGTTCTCTATTCCGAAGATCGCGGCATCGATCTTTGGTGCTGACGGCACTCATCCTTGTAGCTCTGAACTTCAACTGTAATGTACTAGTTAGGTTATTACTCCCTCTTAACTAGTGAGCCATTTTCTTTCCTCTGCTCCCTCCAGAACTGACAACTCTCTTTAGTCTTCAAACACGCAGCGGAGACTGTAGATACTAAAAGAATCACAATGGTTGTTGTTCGGGAGCTTCATAACAACATATCTCACAACGTATTTGCATCCAAGTTGGTAATAAGCCTCGATGTACCCACAACCAAATTGCTGAAGATGAAACACTACTTTTTCCTTCGTGTACTTCTCCCTCCTGATGGTTGCGAGTCATTAGAAACATCATACTTTAGTGCACGTGCCTTTGTTTACCATTTACTTGATGCAATATTAAAGCCATAACAGCCCGTCGAAGCATAATTTCGTGAGAATATGTTGAAAAATACTCTCAATACTTCTCTCAAACCAACCTGAAAACAAACCTCCGTAAAATTCATCGGCTGTTAGTAAATGACCACATATGGAGACAACCCGATATGACCAACTTGAAAAGGAAGTAAACACCCCTTAGATATGTGACTTAATCTTGTACGATAGTGTGACTAAGAACCTATACTGAGCACTACAACGTAACTCCTTAAAGCATAGGTCGTTTCATATACCCATCCAACCTTCCTTAACTGTATATGAACCTCTCTCGAATTATCCACATCTTTGTGTGACACTGAGTACTACAACGTATCTCCTTTAAGTGATAGTTAACTAGGTCTTCGTCCATCCACCCCTTGACCTATGAAAACTAGATAAATCAAGACTTAATCAGTACTCCCATGAGTGCCCAAACAAGTATCTCGAAAAGTCAGGCATCCAACCAACCTCTAGACTTTGAGATAAATAAGTACACATGCCCGTGAAATGTCACTTCAAAATCAAATCAATAATACTGTACAAAAACCCCGTAGTCATTTTTCTTAACCATCATAATTTTAGCTGTGAACTATGTATCCCCGTGAAATATTTGTCCAAAATACCACTCTTTTACCAAATTGTTTAAATATGTTGTATCCAAAAAATTAATTTTAGATCACATCTTTTGTTGTCCAATTTGTTCAGTCCATTAATACTCCTCAGCCCACTCCAATTTTTTATAACCATCCAAAGCCCAATTAAAAACAACCCGATCCAGTCCAGGTGATAGAAATGGCGGTTCACACCTATTGTTATAACCTTTACCCTAACCCTAAACACATAAACATAAGAATGCCCGCCCCCGTCATATTTTTCACCAAACCTCACTTATTTTTTTCATCCATCAAAATAGATCTCATCATTATCTTAGAAAAAAAATGAACAAGCTAAAATCCTCTTCATTCTTCATAACAATGACAACAATCACCACCTTTATCATGCTTGCTTGATTTTTATGCGACTCTGCTTCAAAGAGAAACGTCTTCAAGATCAATAATATGGTCTCGGGTAGGTTTGTGTGTTGTGAGTTATTTTCTTGTTTTTTTTTTGTTGTTTTTTTTTTTTTTTTTTTTGCATTCAACCGAACATAATAAAATGATTATAACAACCTTGTTATGAATCTTTTCTTTTTTGAGTTGCGGATATTAAGGAAGCAAGGCTTCCAAAAGGGGTCGATGATGATACTGTTTAACTAAAAAAATCTGTAAAAGATTAGACGGAAAGTTAAAGCAAATCTGAGATCTTGTTGATTGTTGATGTTTGAGTTTCGATTCTGATGTTTGGTAGTGTTATAGATTAGGTTTGTTGTTCGATTTGGATTTGGAATGGTTGTTGGACTTGACTCATGATGTATTAGAACTGAGGCAGTGATATTTAGTTATTTTGTGGTTGTGGTCAAATTCTCTTCATCTTCATTCTATTTCTTTTCAGTTTGCGATAAGGTTTGACTTTTTCTGTTGACTTTGACCGTATGTTAAATTGCGATAAAACCCACGTTTGCGATAGAGTCCAACCGTTTGCGATAGAATCCAACCGTTTGCAATAGAATCCAACCGTTTGCGATAGGTTATCGAATTTCTTTACAAGAAATCGAATTTCGATAGAAGAGGGTTTATCGGAATTGCTTTACAAGCAATTTCGATAAAAAGGGGTTTTGACTTTTTGACCAGTAAATCCGGCGAGATTCCGGCCAAAAATTTCCGACCATCTTTTCTGACCACCTTTTGCAACCCAGATTTGACCAGTATGCTGACCACAGATTCACGGTTTGTAGTGCAAAACAATCTCCATAAATCAATAGTAACAACCAACCTGATAAACAAGAATTAATAGAAATACCAAGTGAACAGATTGTTTGATACAGAAAGTGAGTTTTAAGAGTTGTTTTGACTGGATACAGGAAACATGTACTAGATCTGTTTTTAGCGAATGAAACGGAAAAAAAATTCCGATGACCGGAAAAAAAATTTCCGGCGACCAAAAAGTGTGATAAAAACAGCCTAAAACATGATGTACGAACCACGAAAATCAGTTAATGACACAACCTGGCTCATTATACCAATTGTAGGACCGAAATAAACAATGATTTATGTGGTTCTGGAGGTCGGGATTGGTGGAAGAAGATGAATATCTTCATCCTTTTAGTGAGAGAAAGTAGAGAGAGGTGGAGAAATACCTTTTATCTATTAGCTTAAATGAATAAAACAAACAATACAAAGAATTCCCACACCCCTCATGGAGAGTCATGAGGGGTATTTACAGGCCTATTACATCACATGTTTGCTATTTAAACATAAGTAGTCCCTGCGTGTACTACTTACTATCAATCTAGTCCATTTCACGAGAGTGAGGATATCTTTATAAAAAAGTGAGTCTAACATAATTAGGGCACTCATAAGTATGGTTGATACTCTATTCCCCCGAACAGCATGGCACTTAGGGCACTCATAAGTATGGTTGTCAGTTTGGGGGAGAGCACTAATTAGGGGAGAGCACTCAGGGCACCTAGAATTAAACCCTAATTAGATTTGCTCACATTGTTCTTCTGCAAGTAAAGAAATGAAAGCTGAGAAGATTCTGCAAGCTGAACGATGTAATGAAGTTTGAAGACCATTCTCTGCGCTTATGGTTTTATATTTTACTTGTAGGGAACGTTGTAAGCAATTCCCATATAACATCACTTTGGGGAGAGATTGTTAGCCTTAAAGTTATGTTATATTTGGGAATTGCATTTAGGGCTAGTTTAGTTAACGAGTTGGGCTTTTGGACTAGAATAGATAAGTAGCTTGTATTGTATTAATAACCAATGTAAAGCCCATGAACCAAAGCCACGAAAGCCCATAGATAGCAAGTAGGGCGTCACTTACTTTGCTATAAATACCTTCCTTGTGTCAACAAGGAAGGGTGGATGTTCATTGTATCACAAAGGTGTGTGTGGTTTTCTCTCCTTTCTCTCTCTAGAAAACACACACACCTTCCCATTCTTTAATCTAATAAACCATGTTTAACCTTTATTTCGAGCATCCCCGACCTCCTGATTATGTGTTTCTTACGTGGTTTTGATCATTACAGTTGCTTCATACAGTTAACCATGTAAAATATCATACTTTTAGATTCACTTAAAATGTCAACCATCAAATTATATGAAACCAACCTTTTTTTATAAAGGGATAATTCCAAAAATGCCTCGGTTGTCCAAGGCGTGAGGTTTTCTTGACAGAATCCAAGGCGTGGGGATAATTCATGTCGGACAAGTGCCGGCACATGGTTGGCTAAATTCAAGTTGCCAAGGCAACTGGTCTAGAAAAACAAACACAAAAGATTCCGTCTAAAAAACCCCACGCCTTGAGCAACCGGGGCATTTTTGGAATCCCTTTTATAAAAGATTGCATACCATGTGTGGAATTCTACTTGTATATCAAGTAAAAAGATAAAAAATAATGAAGAATCATAAAACAATAGAAACAAAGCTCCCAACCAAACAATAATTTCTATTGTATGCATTTAATTGGCAATGGTTCTGCAAGAGAGCCTCATTAACGATACAATCAAATAAGGTCTTAGCACAACAATAGGACTGAAAGTATATTGACTAAGCCTTTCACCTTAAAAGTTTTATAATATTATCTTTATGTGTTGCTTTAGTTTGCCTACAGAATCATTTAGGAAGCATCATGTTTTACTTGAAATAAATGTTTTCTAACGATATAGTGCATGGATGCATAGGAACAAATCAATAATAAGTGAGTTAAATGAAACAACTTTTTATTTTAACATTACGATAGACGTATTTGATCACTTGAAGTGCTTAGCCTTCTTTTTATCATCGAATGGTCGAGCATTGGGAATTTCATTTCAAAATAAAAATTGTTTACAATGGCCTCGTGCATGGTTTTCAAGACCTATAGTAAACAGGAAAAGTTATTATGAAATGTGTTAGTATATCGTCCAGGACTAATCACATAAAAAAAAATGTTGTAAGATATTAAATTATGCAAATTTTAAGCAAGCATGAAGACGTGCAGACTTAACATTAAAGTTGTAAGATTGGTAGAATTTTTAATTAGCCACTATAATATCATGAAGACACGCATACTTCATATTATCAAGACAATATCCACTGATTTGAGGTAGTGCGAAGTAGTCGCTATGCCAGTAAAGGTGGAAAATGGGCAATATGGACCTTAATGGGTCAATTTGGTTAAATTTTTATGAAAAGATGATGTCGGATTGTCGGGTCAAGATGTATCGACCCACAACAATTCAATCTGAATAACTTTTTGACTAACGTTAATCATTCTTGTGGCCATATGGTTTGAGGGCATGCAATTGGAACCTGTTACACTCACAATAAAAGGGTGTTTCGGTAGGCTTATGCTTAAAAGTTTGGGCCAATGACTTTAAGAGACCAAGAGAATTTTTTATTTATTTATTTTTTTCCATTATACAGACCATTTTTGAATTTTGGAAAAAAACTTCCAAATACGGACCTGAACGATTGACCGACTTTTTTTTTGCACGACTCCCTTATGATCTTGCGGTAGGATTTGCATCAGAAATTTTCTCGCGACTTCTTGTTAACCAGACACATTAACTAGAGTTACCTCCTAAAAAACACCATCTCCTCACCAGACACACAGATCTATACATCTATAATCGATCAACGCTCAAATGAAACACATACACCATCACAGATTTTGGCATGATGGGTGAATTCAGACAAGAACTTCGTGATGGTTTCATTGAAGCATGTATTCATCTAATAAATCATGATTATGATTCATTGGCCAAGGACTTTAATTGTTACTCTCAGGTACTTTGATTGTTTTCTTTTTCAGCCTTAGATTGAAATAAGACACAAAAAATCCATGGTTAAAGTTTAGGTATGTCTGTAATTTGATTGATTATTCAGGCTGCTTCTCGCAACAGCTGACAAGGATGAGGTCACAAAGGCGTTAACAGGTTAGTACCAACATAATAATGTTGAATTGTTTGGTCTGTTTGGGGTATTAGCCCTTTAAGATAAAGACAACGGTGTGGGTGATCAATATTTACAAATGAGTAGTGAAATATTAAGTAATGATGAAGTTAATGACTAACCTGATCAGTCATATGGATCTCAAGGATCCAGGCTGTATAATTCAGTTGCTACATGCCTACACCTGAAAATTCATCGATTTCTGTTGGAGATGACCAGTTTGATAGGAGTAGGAGTAGGTCTGGTGGTAATGATCTTGATGCTGATTAAGATGAGCCTCAGATTAAAAGATGGTAATTTTTCGTTTTTAAAAAGTTTTCTGGTTTATCAATAGTCTTTTAATTACTGTAACGATTTGTTAATGTTTATGACACTATTTTGCAGGAGGCCTGCGGAAAATGAAGGGATATCGATGATTGGAGGAACTCAGACAGTGACAGAACCGAGGATCGTGGTTCGAACCACAAGTGAGATTGATATACTCGACGATGGTTATAGATGGAGAAAATACGGGCAAAAAGTGGTCAAGGGAAATCCTAATCCAAGGTAAAGAAAGTTTTACTACATTTTTGCTTCATTATATTGAAAGTGAGGTCAGTTATAACAACATAAGTCCTGAATTACATATTAGCAGTAGCATGTCATTGGACGAAATTTGTAATTTCATGGGTTTGAGGTTTTTTATGTTGACTCTAATCTTAAAGAACCTGTGATTATAAGTAAAATGTGTAGAGTCGAGGTTATCTGCATCTTGACTTTAATCTTATAGAAACTGTGGTTAAAAGTTAGTTGACTTTTATTTTTTCTCTTTTTTTTCTGTAGATATTGCCGTCTCCAACTATTGGGTCGTTTCCGTTTCAAGCTTTTAACTGGAAGAATTTTGGCGGGAATGTTAAGAATCAAGAAGAGGGTGTTAAGAAAGAGGAGAAAAGCTTCTCAGATTACTTATTTAAACCACAATTAACTTATTCTGATGTAAGTTTTTGATCATATTTGATAAAGGGTTGTTCGCTTTATATCCTTATAGGGTGTTTGAAATTGCATTTCGGAGTAGATTATCTGATTATTGCGTTTCTCAAAACGCAGTTTTGCATATAGATCATCCGCTCTGTGAACGCAATCCTAATGATTTACAGTATAATATTTCTCATTCAAAAGGAATAAAAAGTTATAGTTACCAAATAAGAAATGAGAGATTTATACAACATCATTTTAGTTATGTTAAGCCGATTCAAAAGTATGTGTTTATGCTTATAGATCTTCGATCAATATAAAAAATCTCGGGATGTAAAATAGGTAAATATGTTAGAGATATTCATGCAACTTCTTACCAATTGTTGGATTGTAACTGATTTGTTTTTGAGGGATGTATATAGGTGCTTATCAGATATTGGCTTTAGCGTTGGCCTCCATGATCATATTAGTTTTGTGGCTAAATTACTGTTTTAGAGGTTATTTGTATTGTTTATGATCTTAAGAGGTACAAATCTATTTTTGCATAGATATAACTTTACGCACTTAAACTTAGATAGGTTGGAACATGCTTATCATTGTACCAGACAAGCAGTTTAAGTAAGCAGTCCCAAACACCCCCTATTTGCCTATTTGCTTAAATTAAGATCCTACCAACTTTTACTAACAGATTAGTTTCAGTTGCTACATAGCTAATTGTCATACTCATATGTGTTGTTTCGGCATGCATATATATCAAGAATATAAGTTGTAGTTTGCCTAAATGTTTTAACATAAACATGGTTGCCCCGCAGCAACGCACGGGCAACCCCGCTCGTTAGCATTATAACTTTCAACCGCATGCAAGCACCAGATTTTAAAAACAATTATATAACTTTTACAATGTTTATATTCTTAGGTATTGATTTCTTTTGGTTTTTCTGAAATGATATTTTGCACATAAAATAGAAATCAGCGCCTCTTATCTTCCGTAAACCAATTAGTGCGAGTTCAATTTAGAGCCACATTGGTTGGCACTTAAGTACACTTGCTACTGTGCCTTAATCTCATCAAAATTAAGAAAGTGTTTTGAAATTGCTGATCGTCTCTTAAAATGTTTGCTTAATCTGAGAAGAGGTTATGTTGAAATTAATCTAAAATCAGCTATATGTAAGGGGCTGTTTGTCTAAGCTCATATTTTGGTTATAAGCTTATGCTCAATAAGTACCTTATGGCTTATGATGAAAAAGGTGCGAAAAAAGGCTTATCAACTTATATAAGCCCATAAGCCACAAAAAAGGGGTTTAGAAGCTCAAGAGCCTATGCTTATAAGCTCATCCAAACACTTTAATGTGGCCTTTGACACTGTTGACATGTCTCCTTTGTAGCTAACCTTTTTTTTTTTTACCTTGTATTGATCTATCATAATCAAAAGACATATCTAATTGACTTGATTGTAGGATCATCTCCAATGTATCCATGAAATCAGTGTAAAGTTTGGTGCAATCTCTAACTAAGGCACCCTAAAATGGTGTAAAAAAATTGATGGAAAAAGTTGGTGTTAAATTGTTGGTGCATACTAATTTGTTTCATTCTTGATTGACAGCCTATTCGTATGGGTACAAATGATGGTGTAACAATAGCCGAGGAGCTGCAGCAGCTGGAACCGTCATTGGACTAACATTCTTTTTACCTGGTTTCTTCACAAGAAGTTGCACCAACGATGCGTTTTGAAGCAGCTACTAGTGATACCTCTTTCTGCTGCCGCAGGACTTGCAGGGAGTCTAATTGACTCAGTTTTGGGAGCAACGCTGCAATTTAGTGGATTCTGTAGTGTTCATAACAAGGTACTCCCTCAAGCCGATATGTTTATTCAGTGCATACAACTTTCTAAATCTCTCTTTGAAATCATATTGTTTTAATTTTTCATAATCATAATCACCACATCGTCTACTTGTACTCTTTTCAATGGCCAAAAAGGTCTCTAGTACACCCAACCGTACTGTTTCGATAGTACTTAAAAGTTGCCCATTTTGACCCAATACCCATTTTGACCAGGCCATTTCGCCACTTCTAAATGATTCTATGCGATATTGATTGTATCCCAAAATTGTTGACTACAAAACATAAGAAGATTTGGATTTAGGGGTATGTGAGGGAGCTACTTTGGTCAAATTTTTATCAAGAAAAAGAGACACTTTAAGGTGAAAATGTGAACTATAATAATAAAACCAAGTCTTATAATACGAGAAAAAAAAATGGAAGAATGCAACACGATTACATGGGCGGAATATCGTGGATCTGTCACTCACATTGAGAAAAAGGGCCAGTTCCTCTAAATATAAGTTAGTTTGAATAGATAATATTTCCCCTCTTGATTCTTATTAACATGTTAAGTTTTGCAGCGGAAGCTGAGAGGATCAAGAGATGTAAAGGGGATGTGTTTGCCTTACGGGATGAACCAGAAGTTCATAGAGTATGGCTACCAAACAATGATGCTTCTGGACTGGCCATGGCTCATGCTTTTGGGGATTTTTGTCTCAAAGATTTTTCTCTCATTTCTGTCCCTTAAGTCTCATAGGAGCCTTATAGAAAAAGACGAGTCCTCGCAACTTATGGGGTGAGAAATTTAACCAATGTCAACCATTATGAGTAGTGGGTTAGATGGGTTGAGTAATGGGTCAAAAGGGGTAACTTAATTATAGGCTCGGTTGGGTTGATTCGTTACACTTTTTCTCAAAATAATTATTTTTCTAATGAATAATTAGTTTATTCGACATGATTGCAAAATTGTAATATTTCAACCCACTCAGCGTGTTCAACAAATCACCACCTTCATGATCTTACACAGATAACTTCAACCAGCATATAATTTAATTTTTTGAAACACGCTTACTATTATGTTATTTGATACATTTACAGATGTGGGATATCCTTGTAATATCCCTCGTTCGCCTACTCACCAACACATTGAGTACAGGTCAGAATATTGACCATCACATTCTCTAATTAGCGTGTGTATACTCATTATTTCCCTCATAGTACTGCATGAAACTTATTTTCTTAACTCTTAAGTGATATCCACTGTGTGTAGTCATCCTTTTTTTTTGGAAGGCGACTTTCATTTTTTGGTTTAGATTTGCACCCGCCACATTGGCAGGTCCTCATCCACCACATACCCAGACTATGTTGTCTGAACCGGGTCCAGGCTGGCGTAGTGGGGATTTTTAATGGCTTCCGCCCGGAAACCGTACCGCCTCCACACGACATTTCTCGCTGGAGTAACGGCCGGATGAAAATCAGGGCCGGCTCGTATTCGAACCTGCGCAACATTGGCTCACAGGCTCTCCTCTCCATTGCCTAATACCAACAGAGCTTTGTGGCCCTCATGTGAAGACTTCCGGTAGGTCACCCAAACCGGTACTACTTTTGTAAAACCCGGAATTTATGAACGTGTAAAATACCCAGAATACCCTTTGATCTCAAATTCATAAAAGATATTTAAAGCATTTATACATTTAATTCCGAATACAACCTAAGTAACTAACCGTTAATAATAGAACTAATAAAAGTAACGCGATAAGAAAACTTATGATAAATGATGCGCGTGATGTGTCGTTGCGGTTTAGCAGTATTAATGCCTACTCAAGTTTTAAATTTATATTTAGCCGACTTATCAATAACACACACACTTAACGAGCAGTGTACCCGGTCAGTATGAATATAATGGTAAGCAGAGTGTCGATCACTAAGAGTGGAACGTATTATCTAGTTATTCTAATCAGTATTTTAATATCCTAAGTTAGCTATACAACCTAATCTAACGCAAGGGGTTCAGCCTGAGAGACTGGCACGGTTTGGTTATAATTAAATAAAAAACTAAACTAATGAGCACGAATCAGCGATTAGCACACACGTACACAGATAGATACTCGAGACAATAAGAAGACCTGTCCTGATAATTAAATAGCTTTCACTTGTTTTATTGCTAGTTTTATATGAAGTGTATATAATTAAACCTTTCTCGTTGGCTCTAATCTTATCGGCGAGTAAACCCTTAATGATTACTTATGTCTATCCTACTTATTCAAGAGACGCTAGAATAAATAGGCGAGGAAGGGGCATGGCGAACCAAGCAAGACTCAGCTAGACACAGAGGTTATCAATGCACTAATAAAAGTCACCAAAGACATCAACATATAAACTTTAATTAATGGGAAAGCAATATTAAGGGGAGTGCATGATCTTCCGTAGTCACATGACACAAGACCATCAATCCTGATGAATTAAAGCGTACTAAAACAATAAAACAAAACTACTTAATGAATTGAATACATGCAGGACCTTCTTACAGCTCTTGTATCTTTGTTTGAGGTGTGTCTTGTGCTGCTTGGTCGTCTGAATTCGGCTCTAGGGTTATACCTAAGGTCTAAAAGTCTCCTAAATTCGTCTGGCCTTGGGGTATTTATAGTTTCTGTCTGAGGGATCGATGCGGCGCATTGAGTTGATAGATGCGGCGCATTGACTTAACTTCGCGTGGGGTCCAAGATTAATATATTCTGGAATATTCGTACACCGTCTTCAGATGCGGCGTAACTTGATCTTTGTATGCGGCGCATGTACTTTAGCTGTCTTGGATTGTAACTGGTGCAATCTTGATAGTGATACGCCGTATGTTAGAAGTATATTGCGGCGTATCTGGAGTAGAACGAGCTTGATCTTCTTCTTTGACCAAAGTTTCATATGCGGCGCATGACAGAATTTCATGCGGCGCATTCTTCAAAGTCAGGCAATGGTCTTCGAATTCATCTAAGTATGATATTGCGTCGTATCTGTTGAGTGAGATACGGCGCATCTTCTGGATTTCAGTAGACTTTTGACATCTCGCTTGTTTTGCTCCATAATTAGTCCAAAATCGCCAAGTTTCATATAATGTTTGTTTTTACCTGAGAATTACTAAAGTAAACGTTAATGTATCGATTCTCATATATAATATAATAAAACAAGTCAAATAAATAGGATAAATGATGATAATGAAATGTACTTATTTGAGTTCATCAAATATCCCCCCACTTGAACTTTACTTGTCCCCAAGTAAACCTTAGAATTAATCATATGAAAATGTATCCTAAAAGATATTAGGATTTATTTTTATATTTAAGCACGTATTCGTTTTGTCATAATCACACAACCAAACACTTAACGAAGTAGAAACCAAAATAATTTTTAATGTAAAACAATTCTAAATCCTTTAGTTGCTTCATCGTGACGAATATTCTATCATAGGCTTGGCAAGTATACGCATCTCCCCCACTAAAGCCAAGGAGTAACAAGTCTAAAGCGGTAAAAAGGGTTTGTTGGTTAAGGGTTGATCATCCTTTTTAATCTCTATCGATCTCATATTCCAGAAAAGGCGACAAAATTACAAATACATGATCGAATCCACGACCACGATACTTGCAATTGCTCAATTCCTTAACTCGAATAGGCTAAAGATAGGACCAAGTAATCTTCACCAATAATATTATATCAAAAAGGGCGACAAAATCATAAATACATAGCCGAATCCACGACTACGATACTTAAGATTGCTCAAATCCCTAATCTCAATAAATTAAAGGTTTGGATGAAGAATGATATAGGGTATGGATAATATTTGGGATACAAATTGGTGTAAAATGAAAAATAAACAAAACAGATAAATTAAAATCCTAAGTGTGGTTAATCACTTTCCCAACCATCCCATGAATAAGACTCATATCATAGAATAACTCACGCTTTAACACTTGAAACACACGCTTTAGGTAGACACGAATTATACTCAACAAAATCTCAATCAAAGAATAACCTTGGGTTGGCGTTCCCATAACGGCCAACTCCCATTCAATCCATAAATATAATATACAACAAATAGTGGTGATATCTCCCACTTAATACAAAACTTTACATAAGTTTGTTAAAACAAACTTCCAACTTTTCCTTTTTCTTTTTCTTTTCTATTTTTTTTTTTTTTTTTTTTTTTTTTTTTTTTTGACTTCATCATATATGTGTAAAATTTCACAACTTTTCTATCACTATTTTTTCGGATAATTTTTCCATACACTTCATACTTTCAGAAATAACTGTAATAGTGAAAGTAGCAAACACACGAAAAATAAACTAAAAGTTATACAATATTTACTTTCATACCAATTGCATTGTGCAATTTCCCGACCTAACCAAAGATAATGAATTACGCACGCGAACACAGGTAATGTAAGGAAACACACTTTGCCTAAAGCAATTAACCACGGATTTTAATCTACAGGGTAGGCTAAGGTGTAAGGGTGTATCGAAACATTATAACAAAGGTGTAAGAAACGAAAGGAATGACTCTGAGGGTTTTTCTAGGGGTATCTTACTCTAAAAGTGAGAGTAAACAAAGGGTTTATACGGGGGTTAACTAACCAGTGTAGTTAGTTAATATCACATAACATATAAAGGCTATTTGGGTGTAATCCTAGAAATTTACCAATTTAGACAAGTCACTCCAATTATATAGATAATACTCATTATGGTGGTCTCGAATAGTATACAAGCCAAGTTCTAAAGTTTACAAGTCACCGGCACACTAAAGTTTTAATATTTTTGAAAGAATAGAGTTATGTGTGCGGTTATGTAATTTAGACTTTAAACAAAAACATGCTAAATTTTTTTTTTTATTTTTTTTTTTTTTTAAATTTTGATATATTAAGTGCATTTTAAGCATATTTTGAAAAAGTTTAGGACAAGTAAGTGTTCTAATTCTCCATCCCCCCACTTAAGTTAAACAACGTCCTCATTGTTTGTGTCAAAGGTTAAAAAATGGAAAATAAAAGAATTAGAACAGAAAAACTCCCCTGAGATTTGCTCGGTATGATCCTCCATTATTCGTATAAGAGCAAAAATCAACTTTCTTGTGGATGAGAACGTTTAAGCTTCATAAATGATGTATCCACAAAAATGCAGGAATCTATAATACCATTTAGACTTTAACACACCTGAGTTAAGAAGGTTCAAACTTGCATAATACATTAGTAGTTAGTAAAAATAAAACCTAAAAAATTAAACTGTAAATCATCAGGTCAGTCGATACGCCGTATCTTATGGAAGATACGCCGTATCGAGCCTGGAATAAGTACAAATCAGAATAAAAGATGCGTCGCATCCTTAACCAGGGATGCGCCGCATTAAATAAACTGACAGAAAGTTTTAAAGTCAAAAATAAAAATGCAGAAAATGAAATAAGATATGACCAGTGCAGGTGATGCGTCGCATCTTATGATGGAGATGCGCCGCATCTTCTGCAGGTCTGACAGACTCGACACAGAACAGAAAAGTAAAAAATTTTCATCGGGTTGTCTCCCGGTCAGCACTTGTCTTTATTCCAGAGTCTTCAAGTTAGACTCACGTTCAGCTCCTTATTTCAATACTTCGGGTTCAAACTCCACCACCTCGTTCTCAGTATCCTCAATTTTATTATCAAAGTATTTTTTAACTCGTTGCCCGTTTACCTTGAATATATAACCATTTTTATCGCATATTTCAATAGTCCCATATGGATACACTTTCTTGACAACGAACGGACCCGTCCATCTTGATTTAAGTTTACCTGGATACATCTTTAATCGAGAATTAAATAGCAGCACTTTTTCTCCAATAGTAAACATTTTATCCCCATGTAACCTCGAGTCATGCCATCTTTTAGTTCTTTCTTTGTAGATCTTAGTATTTCTGTAGGCCTCATCTCTTAGTTCGTAGAGTTCATTGAGTTCCATGAAACGGTTCTTCGTTGCAGCTTCCATATCCATGTTACATTTCTTCAAAGCCCAATATGCACTTTGTTCTATTTCGACCGGTAGGTGGCATGCTTTTCCGTATACAAGACGAAATGGAGTACATCCTGTTGGTGTCTTATAGGCTGTACGAAATGCCCATAAAGCATCATTTAACTTGTCAGACCACCCTTTCGGATTATATCCAGTCGTTTTTTCTAGAATCCGTTTTATAGCCCTATTGGTTACTTCAGTTTGCCCATTGGATTGAGGATGATATGCAGTGGAAACCCTATGATACACTCCATATTGTTGCAAAGCTCTTCCATGGTAAGGTTTCTTTGGGGTCTTCCGAACCAGTTGGGGAAAATATCGAACATTGTTCCTGAAAATTAAAGACATGTAGATTTCAAAGTAAAAACTTCCTAGTGAAAGGGTAAGTTAGAATATTTTCCGTTCGGGAATAAGAAAAATAAAAGTTGCCGATATCTGCGGACGATGCGCCGTATCCAGAAAGTTGGATACGCCGTATCTTATTACGTTAAAATTTAATCAGACTTTTATTAGAAAACAGATACACTGCTTATGAATTAGAATGCGCCGTATCCAGTTAAATTATCAAAAATCGATTATATTTATTAAAATTAAATGCGTCGTATTAACAAAAGCTAATGCGCCGTATTTTCGTTACGTTTCAAAATACAAGATTTTTGATTTAGTAGATGCGCCGTATCGATAAAGATTGATGCGTCGCTTCTGTTTAATAGTTTGAAAAACTGTTTTTAATTTAAATAGAAAATACGCCGTATCTGTTAAAATAGATGCGTTGTATGGCGTTAGCGTTTAGAAAAATTTCTTATTAAAAACAGAATACGCCGTATCTTGGGGAAAGATGCGTCGTACTCGAATTTATTAAACGCGTTGTATTTTATAAAATTAAACGCAATACGCCGTATCTGTGAAAACAGATGCGCCGTATCGTTTGTATCAGCACAATACAACGACAGCAGAATGCAGAAAAATACAGAAAAAAGAAAAACAAAAATAAAAACAAACAAAAAGAAACAAAAATTATAGAATACAAAAACACACAAAAACAGTAAATATGCAAATTATACAATGAATGCAATCTATCTAATATACAACAGGGTTAGTGGTTAGAATCTAAAAAAAAACTAAAAAGAAAAACTTAATTAAAATACAAAATCAAATTAACAGATAATAACAATTCACTCCCCGGCAGCGGCGCCAAAAACTTGATGCGCGTGATGTGTCGTTGCGGTTTAGCAGTATTAATGCCTACTCAAGTTTTAAATTTATATTTAGCCGACTTATCAATAACACACACACTTAACGAGCAGTGTACCCGGTCAGTATGAATATAATGGTAAGCAGTATTAATGCCTACTCAAGTTTTAAATTTATATTTAGCCGACTTATCAATAACACACACACTTAACGAGCAGTGTACCCGGTCAGTATGAATATAATGGTAAGCAGAGTGTCGATCACTAAGAGTGGAACGTATTATCTAGTTATTCTAATCAGTATTTTAATATCCTAAGTTAGCTATACAACCTAATCTAACGCAAGGGGGTTCAGCCTGAGAGACTGGCACAGTTTGGTTATAATTAAATAGAAAACTAAACTAATGAGCACGAATCAGCGATTAGCACACACCTACACAGATAGATACTCGAGACAATAAGAAGACCTGTCCTGATAATTAAATAGCTTGTCACTTGTTTTATTGCTAGTTTTATATGAAGTGTATATAATTAAACCTTTCTCGTTAGCTCTAATCTTATCGGCGAGTAAACCCTTAATGATTACTTATGTCTATCCTACTTATTCAAGAGACGCTAGAATAAATAGGCGAGGAAGGGGCATGGCGAACCAAGCAAGACTCAGCTAGACACAGAGGTTATCAATGCACTAATAAAAGTCACCAAAGAAATCAACATTAAACTTCAATTAATGGGAAAGCAATATTAAGGGGAGTACATGATCTTCCGTAGTCACATGACACAAGCCCATCAATCCTGATGAATTAAAGCGTACTAAAACAATAAAACAAAACTACTTAATGAATTGAATACATGCAGGACCTTCTTACAGCTCTTGTATCTTTGTTTGAGGTGTGTCTTGTGCTGCTTGGTCGTCTGAATTCGACTCTAGGGTTATACCTAAGGTCTAAAAGTCTCCTAAATTCGTCTGGCCTTGGGGTATTTATAGTTTTTGTCTGAGGGATCGATGCGGCGCATTGAGTTGATAGATGCGGCGCATTGACTTAACTTCGCGTGGGGTCCAAGATTAATATATTCTGGAATATTCGTACACCGTCTTCAGATGCGGCGTAACTTGATCTTTGTATGCGGCGCATGTACTTTAGCTGTCTTGGATTGTAACTGGTGAAATCTTGATAGTGATACGACGTATGTTAGAAGTATATTGCGGCGTATCTGGAGTAGAACGAGCTTGATCTTCTTCTTTGACCAAAGTTTCATATGCGGCGCATGACATAATTTCATGCGGCGCATTCTTCAAAGTCAGACAATGGTCTTCGAATTCATCTAAGTATGATATTACGTCGTATCTGTTGAGTGAGATACGGCGCATCTTTTGGATTTCAATAGACTTTTGACATCTCGCTTGTTTTGCTCCATAATTAGTCCAAAATCGCCAAGTTTCACATAATGCTTGTTTTTACCAGAGAATTACTAAAGTAAAGGTTAATGTATCGATTCTCATATATAATATAATAAAACAAGTCAAATAAATAGGATAAATGATGATAATGAAATGTATTTATTTGAGTTCATCAGAAAACTTATGATAAACAAATGTTACATATGTAAAATTATTAACACGCCTAATGCCCTAACCGAAAATTTATGCCTTGCATACTATTAAGTAACAATGATTTTAAAAAGATATTAACATTAATTTGGTCCCAATCAATATCCCCAAAAATTAGCAACCTTCCAATATTAAGAAACCCTCCACACGGTTTCTAATAAATCGAATCACACACATATCTTTTGCCAAAACTCTCTTAAGCAAACCCTAAAAACCCTACATCAAAGTTGCGGCCGCTACTTTCTTTTCTCTCCTGTTCGGTTTAAAAACAAGAAAAAGGAGGGTTTTTTTTCTTGTGGTCTCCTACTTGGGGTGATCGTGGTAGCAAGGGTTTTGAATGTGGGTGTGTCATATTAGAAGAAAGGTTTGGGTTTTGTTCGAAAGGCTATAGGTTTTTGGTTCGGTGGTGCCTCACGGAATCTTGTGCTCGTGTTTGTGTTTTCTGTTTCGATCTATCATCCTAGAGGTACTCCTACAAACCATCCTTGTGTTTCACTAATTTCGACATACGAAATATATATATATATATATATATATATATATATATATATATAATATATATTAACGTACGCATGAACATTTGAAACTTAATCTAAAAGATTGTGTGATCACTAAAATAGGCATACGAATAAAATATTGACACATATATATCATATGATCAGAAACTAAAACATGGTATTCTAGTCCTTCGAATCTTATTATCAATATACTTTTAGTCTCGTTAAATGACCAGAATAATATACATGAATTCGAAGCATGAATTATGAAATTACGAAACGATTAAGTCGACCTTGTTCCTTCTGGAACTTTTCGAAACTATTGTATATGTACGAAATTGGTATTGAACATGTATATGATATGAGGTATAAAATGGATCAAAATAAAAGACGGTCATGCATGTAACAAGTATGGGTTTGACATAATCTAATGGGGCGTTAACTGGTGTAAATACGTGCATGTGTGTGTGTGTGTATTATAAGGATGATGGTATGATTGGTTTTCATGCATGCATGTGGAGTAGGGAATATTTAATATGTGTGGGACTTGTTAAAAAAAATAGTATGGCTGTTGCGTGCTCTTATAAGTGAATAAAGATGATATTGTGTATTCAGTTTCACTTGTTTAATAGGTGTGGGCCGTGTGTGTGGGTAATATTGGACTGATTTTGGATTTGTGATGATGCATGTGAGACAAGTGAAATGTGTAAATATGTGTGAGTTGATTTCAAGTGGTTCTTTTATAGCATGAAACTCATTTTAAAAAGGGTGTGCAAGGTTGTATAAATATTTTGTTATGTGTTTCATGATGTCATACATATGTGCGTATGTAAGTATATATAAAGAGTGAATGTGTGTGTCATGCATATGTATATGTAGGGGGCTATATAAATATGAAATTCTAAAAGAGGAGAATGTTATACAGTTTTACATGTTGTGTGTTGAATCGGTGGCGTGTGTATACTTATGTGAGTCGTGTGTGTAGACACGTGAAATTAGATTTGTGTGTCGTCGCGGTCTTAAATGATGTCGTACATATATATATATATAAATATATAAATATATATATATATATATATATATATATATATATATATATATATATATATATATATATAAATAAATTATGAATGACGGGGTCGAAACTTTTCATGTTGATATAAATTTATAGTATAAACCTTAAAGTAAATTCTTTGACATTTTTAATTATTAAATTTGGGATAATTTACATTTGTGATCCTAAACTTTACTAAATTGGCGTATTCAACCCTAAACAATTATATTGGTCACTTTAACCCTTAACTACGTTTAATCGTCAATTACAACCTTAAAGTATTAAATTACTATCTCGGGAAAACTTACTAATTTATGAAACTTACTAATTCGGGAAACCTGCTAAAAATAGGAAGTTACTTAAAATGGTTAAACTATTTAAAGAAGGAAACTTACTAATTTTGGAAAGTTACTAGAAATGGAAACTTACTAATTTTGGAAAGTTACTAGAAATGGAAAGCCGACTAAAATGAGTAATCTGATTTAAAATAAGTTATTAATAAGACGATCATGAATTCATGTAGATTCGCTGAAGAAGGAGTTGCTCCAATCTTTATGTTTTCTGTTGTGTATGCACGTGCGGTCTAAGGAACATGATATTCTACCCTTTTTTAGTAAGGGTGCTTTCACTCTCATGATTTGATCTTGATCTTTGATTCATTATAAAATTCCCTTAAGCCATTGCTATGATCCCCTGTACTTTGATTCATTCGTTTGATATGCTTCGTTGGTATGATGATCCATTTGACATTCGTTCATTATGATCCTTGTGATATAATACTTGATATAATTCGTTCATTACCCTGTGATATGAGTATTCGAATCACTTGATACTTTGAAGGTTCATTTGATTTTGTAACTGGATATGAAAACCTTTCTTAATTATATCATGGAAATCTTTTGAGAAAAACTATTTTAAAATGATGTGTATGAACGATGCGATACCACTTTTATATTGAATTTTACTAAACTTTTATGAAAACTACTTTTAAAGACTACCTTTATGAAAACGTTATTAAAGATCATTTTTATGAAAATCATTTGATAAAGATTTCTTTAAATGAACCATTTAATTATGAACCTTCGATTATGAACCTTTGACGATGAACCTTTGATAATTTGATGACTTGGACATTTGACTTCGATATGATTTGACTTTTGACCCTTCAGTTTGATACCCGAGCCTAGTTCGTTTCCTAGCCATGAAGGTAACATGGTTGTGCCATTGATGCACCAATGGCATGACTCTAGTGTGGTTGAGTGATGTTCCACACCATCCCATTTTGATTATGATATGCGCACTTTATATTTGTTATGGCCAATATAATTGTTCGGGGGCGTATGGATGCATCCTAGGTTCGGTTCATATTTAGTGGATTTAACATGATATGATATTATATGATATGTTCGGTGATTGATGCATGGGTGCAATCCACGTCTTTCACATGTTCGGGAGCTAGCTACTCCATGGTTACTATGATATTTGATTTGATTTGTTTGGGCTCGTGGTGGATTACTGACCCTTTCTTACTTTGATTCCATTATTTATACCTTATGCTTTCCCCATTGCACCATACTATATATGTTCGTTCATTTGCTTTCGATTTTTGTTATATATATATATATATATATATATATATATATATATATATATATATATATATATATATATTATATATATATATATATATATATATATCTGTTCACTGGCTTTTTAAGCTCAGCCGCATTTCTTTTCCTGCGGCAGGTTTTAGTTGGAAGCTGGGTTATGGGTGGAGAGTTCTTGAACTTAGAAGACTATACTTAGATTTGCTATCCTGGATTTAGAGATGACTAGAAGAGATTTGCATTTCAGACTTAGTATTTTGTTATTGTTCTCATTTGTAACCTTGTATTTCAGATTTTCCCTTTGTAACCTTTGAAATTCATTTGTATTATTTAAGTCATATGCTTGTGTTTGCTTTGATATGTCACCATAACGTAATACTTCTACCCTTATCGGGTTGGGGTGTTACAATTATGGTATCAGAGACAGGTTTTGATCCTGTGACCTGTGACCATAATGTGTTTGACACATTCTATGAATTCATTACTTATGCTGGATATCAATGTATCATCTTATACTACTTAACTCTGCATAATCCATTACTACTCCTATGAGAACTCTGGTAATTATTAACCATGGATATAGGAAGTTTTGTTCCCTCCCTTCGAATGATGAACTTTGTTTGTCGATCAGTTCCTTTGGAAGGATATGATGTAAATACTATCTCAGTATGGATTTGTTAACTGAGCATGATGATGCTGATAACTAATATTCCATACATCTCACTTTTGACAGTTATACAATGTTTGTATTACCAATGATACACACCCGACCTGCCACTTATGCTAAGAAGCTAAACAGAATTACAACACCCTGAACTGTTCGCTTATCTATCTCAACATTTTGATGAACCATGTACTTGACTCTGATATATGAACTATCCGTCTGGTTTAACGACCGTATTCGTGCTATGAATCCGTTTACTTTTGATATATTTGATTTTTAAGTCTTTTGGTTATGGATTGGCTGGCTCCTCATAAAGCTACCATAGACTACCATATCCGATATGTGACCTTTAACAATCTACTTCATTCTACTTTTGCTTTGATGACTCTCAACCACTTAAATCTGTTAAGATTAATGGTTGCTATGGAAGTGCAGATTCCGATCTCTTTTGATTGTCAAGTTTCTCCTGACACCTATTAGCATCCACCCTTAGAAAGCTCTGGCATTAGAAGTATTTGTTGTACAAATTTTCTGATGTTCTCTGATGAACCTCTTGGTGTTCCCTCCTGCTTGGGAAGTAGAGTTAGCATTGAACTGATCTCAGTTAACGAAACCATGATGCCATAGAAGTTGAGAGATTGAAGGAACTGATGGAATATGATTTTGTTCACCTCAGTGTTTCTCTTTGGATGCTTCTGTTGGTTTATGAAGAAGAAAGAAAGAGGGGAGTATGCGGCCGCATCACTATCCGCAATCATTATCCATTTCCGCGTATCAATGATTGGTTTGGTCTATCATTGAAACTCCGTATCAGACGGCCTCATTTAAGTTTGAAGGACTGAAGAAGCAACCACAAGAACTTCAAAGAAGGGAGTTGACTAACTGAGAGTAACCTCCGCGGAGCAATTCAGTTTTATTCGTGAAGAGGAAGATAGGTGATGTGAAGTAGATATGAAGTTTCCCTAAGACGATTCCTGAAGCTGCTTTTGTACTCGTTGTGATCATTATGAGTTTTAATGATGCCAATTGTATTGGCTAATAGAATCATGTTTTCGCGAGTAATTGGACAAATTGTCATAGTATGACGTTCTGTGTGTCCAGAGACGAAAGAGGAACATGTAGATCAATTTCGTATTAAGTAGAATGACCCTTTGTTCTGAAAAAGTAGGTTTGATTGGCGTTTAGAGATTGTAGCAGACAGCACTACCAGGTATCCTGTGATGACAGAGTTTCCCACATAAAGGACCAAGATTGAAGACCGTCATCGGAGTTAGAAACCTTACAAAAGAGTAGTGAAAGATATTCACAACTGGTGTTACCATCAATGAAGCATATGAGAAGAGGAGAGACGCTTAGAAATATTCAACATATAACCTGGAGTCGACAGCAACGGTGTTACCTTAAAACCTGGAAGACAGCTCTTGCAAGACAAACAGGGTGGCGGACATGGAAGGAGAATGAAATCGAGTTGGCGGATTTCAAACTGTGCTAGAAGACCTATCGAAGACATGCAGATTTGCTTCTCTATTCATTTTAGTTGTACTAAGATGAATTGATAGCAGAAGCAGATTTGCAGATGGAAAGATGCACAATGATCATGTCAGAGATTCACGTTACTACACCACAGTTTCAAGAAGAGGTACCGAAGGCTTGAGGGACCAGAATCAAGTTTATAATCCCTTCTCACCGTATGATCAGATGGACAAGCGTAGACAGACTACTCGGACTTGGAAGAAATTTTGAAATCATGTATTTGAGTGGACGAGTTTGGGAAAAAACATTTGTGGTTGGATGAGTTGATTTCGTGAACGATGAATTTTTGATGACGTATTCACTTCTGCTTAACCCACTTAAGCTTCCGTTACCTGATGATAAGATCCTTTGAATGATTCGGGATCTCCATTAGTATTTCCGTTTAGTGTTCTTTCTGCGTATGTTGGATGACGGTTTTGACATGAGAATTTTGATGAATCGTGGAAGAATTGATGCTTTCGACGGCAAGCTTCATTCGACGATACTTACTAGGTTCTGTTACGTTATCTATGCGATCGGTTTCTTTTATTTTGAATCCGTAGTGATGATTTGATTCGGACCAACCCTAGGGGATAGAAAGACTGTTAGGTGGTTAAGATAAGTTGCTTATTTCATGACTTGAGATAATTTATGGTCATCATAAGAGAATATTTATATGATGCTAGTATTATGACGTCTGGCCAACGTGATAATACTTACATCATATAACGTGCACTTATTGTGATCATAGGATATTTCGAGGAGTGCCTTAGAAGTCTTAGAAATTCTGATAGCTGTTTGAGATTATCTGCGTTAGTGAGACTTTAGGTTCATTCCACCTATACGCTTAATCTGCCTTCACCGTTATACGATTTGATACGTTTGGATTCTCGTCATGCGTTGCTGATCTCTATACTTCCGATAATAATTTTAGGTTCTGTTGTAGAGCTTTCTGCCATTTGATGATATCAAACAATCTGTTTTCTATATGTTCTCATCTGATTTGTCTAATCAAATTCCACGAAAGATATATCCGTCAAATCCTATGTATTCCCTGTATCTCTTCCGAGAGAATATGATTATCAACTGTTACATTTGGTACATTATTCTTTTGTTCTGGATTCGGTACGGTACGTCTCTTCCGGAAGAACCCGAAACTATTTTGGATAGACAAGATCGAGTCATGAGAAACAAGTCATTTTCGTTCATGGTTCGCTGGGCTTTCCGTTTCGTTTCACTTCAATTTTCGAGGATGAAATTTTTTTTAGAGGGGAAGAGTTGTAAAACCCGGAATTTCTGAATGTGTAAA
>CP139505.1:152885867-152933351 GCA_021014915.2 Artemisia tridentata subsp. tridentata
CCTTTTCTTGCCAAGCCGTGACGCCGTCCAGGGATAATCCTGACGCCGTCAAAGGTAATTTCCAGCATGATTTTGAGACTTTGTCGTTTTCTTCACTTTTATGCTCCAAAAACGTCCAAAATGCTTCCTTTTCCAGATTTCTTCTCAAAAGTACCTAAAATGACAAAAGGAACGATTTAGGGCAATATTTGATCAAATAAATACGATTTAGGGCTTAAATGACCCCTAAAAGCGGTACACTTTTCGCTTCATCAAATACCCTTACACTTGAGATTTGCTTGTCCTCAAGCAAATGCGCTTTTATTCTAATCAAAATACAAGTTAGGGGTCATTTAATGCTAACATAAAAGTAATTACAACAAATATTCATTCCACTTTAATCATAATAAGCACGGAGATTACAAACTAGCACCTCACAAGTAGTGTTTAGATACTCACATCTCTCAAGTGTCATCAAAATAAATCTCAAAAAATGAAAACGGATAATATCTCTCACTACCTGTCATAGCAAATAGATTACCATAGGCTTGGGAAAGGATCGAAAACCTCCTCCACTAGGCGTAAGCACCTAAGATAAACTATCAAAGAGGGCTTTTAAATGGGTTATAACGTTAGGTGTAGGGAAAAGGAAAACACGGTTTTGTTGGATAAGGGATATTTTACTGGTGGCGAGTTAAAAATCTTGATCAATTACATGTACTATACAATGTTGCTAAGCCAAGACTCGACTCGATTTAAGCTAAAAACAAAATAACAAAAACATAAAATGAAACGGGATGGTAGTCCGTATGTTTTTTCTATTTTTCTTTTTCTCATTTTTTTTTTTTTTTTTTTTTTTTTTTTTTTTTTTTTTTTTTTTTTTTGCATACACTTTTGCCCTACCATCCAAAATAATACATCAAAAGGGGCGATGCATTCCCCTTACACTTGAACTTTTACATAACTTTACAAATTACTATTCTAATGACTCGAATTAAGATAATTGAAAAACTTGGAGTACTTTTAAAATATTTAGCACATATGGGGGTAATAAATGATGTTCTTCCCCATTACTCCATTACACTAGTACTTTACCCATGAGTCCCAATCGTCCCAAAACAATATGTACAAGGATATGACTCGACTTAGCAACCATGTAATCAATTAGATAATTAACTTGGGGTTTAAACAAATGTTGTCACAATAATGCACTAAAAATGAGTGCATACAAGGTAGGCTAAGGCGATTTGGGTGTACATTTAAGTGGGGTGTAAACAAATTCTTCCTTTAAGTAAAATGCTTAAAGTTAGAAACGAAAAGATAGGCTCTGAGGGGTGTACTAGGGGTATCGTGTACTAAAAATGAGTACAACGCAAAGGGTGTGGGAGAATTACTTAACCAATGTAGCCAATGTAATTATAACAAAAACACAGGTGTAAAACAATGGGTTAATCCTAATGCCTCTTATCATGTAGTAAATCTAACTACATGAATGTAGTCTCACTTGTGGCCTCGGAATGGTCCTAACGCAAGTTCTAGAATCTAAGTGCTACCGGTACACACATCATAGCAAAATGCTTTTCCTACCAATTCTAGGGGCGAACCTCACATATTTGGGGGTGGAAAATTTTTTAGTGGTGCGGTTTTTGTGCTAGTCATATAACTCCTATCCGTGAGACGCTCATTAAGATCAAAGTTTCACTCCTAAATGTTGTAAAAAATTTTAAATTTGGCACTAAAATTGCTCTAACAGGTATTTATCTCAGTTTTATTACACATCTACTATTAAACAAACAAAAATCAAGCGTAAGGGCATTCTCTAATCGTACTTTTACCCCCCCTCCCCCTTACACTTAAGATGAACATTGTCCCCAATGTTCAAATAACAAGATGTAAAAGCATAAAGTAAAAGAATGAAATCAAATACTCCCCTGATTCGCTCGGTGGATAATGAAGTAACACGGTTAGATCTTCTTCCAAAGAGAATGTAAAAGCTTCATGACTAATGCATCGCCAAAAGCTTGATCCAAAACATTTCCTTGTCCAAAATAACCTGTTAAACCTGAGAAAACAAACACGAAAACCTGCATAACATCGGCGGGATAAAATCTATATATAAGGATATAATGCTTGTGGAATGATAATTTTGCAGATTCCTGGAGATTATAAGTTAGAGATTTAATAAAAACTTTTTATGAAAACAAAACTTTCAAAAATTTTCAGAAAATTAAACCTGACGCCGTCAGAAATGATCTGACAGAATTCTCATGTTACGTTTCCGGAAAATTTTTGGAAAAACCTATACCTTACTTCCTGGAATTCCTGCAAAACATCATTATGACTCGATACAAGCATTTGACTCAAACAAATACTAATATGTATGTTAATTTATTATTATTACGATTCATGTTCATTTGTGTTCTAATAAACCGATTTAGATTTCCCTTACACTTATCTTTTGCAAAATACCTTTATATGTAGTTAAGACGAAGTTAAAAACAAAATAAAGCATTTTCACAAATTAGTTTTGAACATGAATCAATAATAATAAAATTTAAACATACACACGGAAACAAATAAAATCAAACAAACAAATAAACACACAAAGCAAATAAAACTTGGGTTGCCTCCCAAGAAGCGCTTTTCTTTATTAACGAGTCTTGTAGCTAGACTCAAAGTAAGGCTCATCTAGTGTCGCTTATGCTCACGTATCCGAGTGTGAGCCATCTAATTGTTGCCTCATCTTTCTTGTATTCATCATTCAGCTCCAAACATCCATGATAGTATCTCTTGTTTTTCTCATGTGGATATTTGAGCCCCTTCCTCTTATCATTCTCACTTAACAAATCAAGAGGCACAAGTCTATTGCAAGATTCAATGGAGTAGTTTTTAAACCTAGGATGTGCTCGGGGCATTTGGTAAGTAAAATCTTCATCCCCATCTGAGAATGTAATTAACCCGTCCACAAGTTTTTCGTCAAGGTTGGTCAACCTTTTGAAGGGTTCTCCAAAAATGACTTGGGTTAATTTGTTATCAATGAATTCTCCTAAGTTCTCCATAACCATAAATTCCACCAAATACACAAAACTTCCAACGAATACGTGTAGTAGCTTAGTCCTAGCAACAATGTTATCTCCTTGATATTCTAGCTCATCTACCATGATTTTATTATAATTAGCGCGAGAGATAATGTTCATAGGCAAAGATGAGTTAAGATAAGCATAAAAATCATGATAACCAATCTTACACGGAAATTGCATGTTAAAGAGGCTATCCTTTTCGATCTTAGTCCTAGGGTCAACATACTTAAAGGGATCAATTTCCTCTTTTCCCCATTCCTCGTTAACTACTTCTCCATTACCGGCATCCTCATCGGAGTCTGAGTAGTAAAACGGACTAACATAGTCATTCTCATGGTCAGACTCCTCCATCTCAGAATTGTTACCAAAGTGGTGGTCGGGTGAAAGGTTGTTGTTTTCTACGATGGGGGCGGGAACGGGTAGTTGGAAATTTGCACGGCGGAAAATACGAATAACAGGGATCAAGCGACCACTATTACTCATGAGGAAGGTGGAAGGTGTCACAAACAAAAGTACAAAGAAATAAGATAGACTAAAGAAAACCTAGAAAAATAAAATAAAAATCTCACTAGAAAGGAATCTAGTGAGTAGACCTATAAAATAAAAATTCAACCTAAACAATAACTATTCCCCGGCAGCGGCGCCAAAAACTAGATGCGTGGTTTTGCGACCTTACAACAGGTTTTACCTCTCGAGGGATCTCAAGAGGCTTACAACCCCACCAGGAAGTGTACCTTACCGATGTAATATAGTGTAGTGGTAAGTACGGGGGATTGATCGTTCTCCACAGGGAATAGTGTTCGTTAGGTATGAAAAATTACTCTAATAGGTCTAAGGGTGAGAGAAGATTCTTTTTATGTTTTTATATTTTTTTATGAAAGCAAGTAAAATCTCGGGTTTGAAAGAGTGGGCGGAATTAGTTGCTAGTCAACTAACCCAAGTTACTACAAATGCAAATAAAATAAAATAACAGAAAATGAAAAGGTTGGTGAAAACTTATGTGGAGGGAAATGTGTTTACTTAGATTTCCTTACTCCCTAACTATCTTTTACCGGTTGATTAGTGTGTATTAGTTGCGTGGATGACGGGTGTATTCCTTAATACCATTCGTGGGGTGGCGTACGTACTTCCCTAACTCTACAAGCTCCTACTTCACTCCTATGTCGAGCCGACTAGGAAGCTCCTAACATGGGATCACTAGAATTCGCTTGTGCATTAAATACAACCATAAAAACCTTTAGTACGCATTGGTTCATGTTTCTTAAGACGTTCAAGCAAGTTACCGAATAGGAAGTTAGCCAGTTTTCTTAAGCCTAACATAGATAAACAATCATCCAATACAACTAACAACACACTAATAACCAATAATCAATAGCTAGGTTTCATTAGATCTAAGCAAACACAAGATAAATCTAGCCTAGCATGTTAAACAAAAGACAAGAACAAGATAGAATCAAACAACACATAGACATATTGAATGATTAATTGATAACTTATCTTCAATGTAACATGGAAGATCTCAAGGCAAAAAGCCTTGAAAGAGCTGCCAAATTCGTCCTAGGGTTTTCACACACAAAGTTCCCCAATAAGTTCCACAATAAGTTCCACACTAATGACAAAAAATTGCAAAACTATATATAGACTTTCAGATCTGACGGCGTCACGTTATGGAGTGTGACGCCGTCACCTCGCCGCTTTTAGGGTTCCCGGATGACCTTCTTGACGCCGTCCCTCTTTAGCTCTCCAAAATCTGTTCTGGCTTATCAAGGCTTGACGCCGTCAGATTTAGGGGTGACGCCGTCCCTCTTTAAATTAAGCCGTGACGACCTTGATCATATTAAAGCGTGACGCCGTCAGAATTCCATGCAAATTTCTCTGGCTTATCATGAGTAAATTTCACATCCACCTTTTCTTGCCAAGCCGTGACGCCGTCCAGGGATAATCCTGACGCCATCAAAGGTAATTTCCAGCATGATTTTGAGACTTTGTCGTTTTCTTCACTTTTATGCTCCAAAAACGTCCAAAAT
Source organism: Artemisia tridentata subsp. tridentata (assembly GCA_021014915.2). NCBI lineage: Eukaryota > Viridiplantae > Streptophyta > Magnoliopsida > Asterales > Asteraceae > Artemisia > Artemisia tridentata. The sequence continues at coordinate 152,890,954 of CP139505.1, forward strand.
GCTTCTTTTTCCAGATTTCTTCTCAAAAGTACCTAAAATGACAAAAGGAACGATTTAGGGCAATATTTGATCAAATAAATACGATTTAGGGCTTAAATGACCCCCTAAAAGCGGTACACTTTTCGCTTCACTCAAATACCTATTTTGATGGTTAAACTATTCTGGCCAAACTTTACCAAACTTTTGTTGAAAAATGGCAAACGTAGATTCTTGCGAAATATTACCTTATCCATACCATGATTAAACACTGTTGGGTTTTAAAGGTTTCTTGAAGTTACTGCTGCTTACATTATTAAGACTGCTCAGGTACTACAAAGGATATACAACAAGTCATTACTGCGGCTAGTTATGGAGTCTAATGTTGCTTATGGAAGTTAATGCTACTAGAAGATTAATACTGCTAGAACAAATGGTTAGTGTTGCTAATACATTATTAATGTTGCTAGAGTATTAGAGTCGGTTATTATGTATGGTATGTTTAGATAAGTATAGAAAAGATTCTATAAAGATTTAGCTTGTAAAGAAAGTTATTGTAAGCCGACTAGGACTTCTTAGTCTATAAAAGGAGGACCTAGGGCATATACGATTTTACGATTAACTTCAAGGTTGTAAACCCTAATACTCAAAGAGTATTCGTATTATTAATAATATTGAAGTGTTTAGTTTGATATTCGTTGTTCATTGTTTCATTTGTTATAAAGTTCTTCTTAAGATCAAATACAAGATTTCGCATTGTGTTTGATAAACTACAAGGCAGTTTCTATACCTAGTTGTGTTAGATTTATCTAGCATAGCTAAACCTTTACAAGCTAAGGGATTCGATTAAGTGCTCAACTGGGATCAACAAGTGGTATCAGAGCTTGTGATCTAGAGACTGTGAATCAAGAAGAACCAGTTGCAACTCATCTCACTGAAGAAGGAAGACATGGACTCAGAATCTACTCACATGATTACTGCGTCAAAGGTCCCCATGCTCAAGTCTGGAGAATATGAGCTATGGAGAATGAGGATAGAGCAGTACATACAGATGGTTGATTACTCTATGTGGGAGGTCATAGAGAATGGTAATCAACTACCTAAGACTGAAACTTCTGCTGAGGGTGTTACCATTATAATGTCTATCAAGACAGCTGAAGACAAGGCACAAATAAGGCTTGAAGTAAAGGCCAGAAGTACTCTTATGATGGGGATTCCTAATGATCATCAGCTAACCTTCAATCACATCAAGGATGCCAAATAGTTGCTACAAGCAATTGAGACAAGATTTGGAGGGAATGCTGCAACCAAGAAGACAAGGAAGAACCTCTTGAAGCAACAATATGAAAATTTTGCTGCTTCAAGTTCTGAAAATCTTGATCAAACATTTGACAGGCTTCAGAAACTCATCAGTCAATTGGCACTTGTAGAAGTCTCAATTTCTCAAGAAGATGCCAATCAAAAGTTCTTGAGAAGCTTATCACCAGAGTGGAACACACACACTGTGGTATGGAGAAACAAGGATGATCTTGATACTATGAGTTTAGATGATCTGTACAACAATCTTAAAGTTTATGAACCTGAAGTTAAAGGGTCATCTAGCTCATTAACAAGCACACAAAATTTTGCTTTTGTGTCCTCCTCCAACAACAGTTCTAGCAGTCCTAATGAAGTAGTTAATACTGCTCATGGCGTTAGTACTGCTGGCATACAAGTTAATGCTGCTGGGTCTACAGCCCTTGATAACTTGAGTGATGTTGTTATCTATGCTTTCTTGGCTGGTCAATCTACTAGTTCTCAACTTATGCATGAAGATTTGGAGCAGATCCATCCAGATGATCTTGAAGAGATGGACTTGAAGTGGCAGATGGCAATGTTGACTGTGAGGGCAAGAAGATTTTTGAACAAGACTGGAAGAAATCTCAAGCTTATTGGGAAGGATAAGTTGGGTTTTGATAAATCCAAGATTGAATGCTACAACTGTCATAGGAAGGGTCACTTTGCAAGAAAATGCAGAGCTCCAAGAAGCCAAGATTACAAGACTGGAGAAAGCTCTAGGAAAGCTGGGGAAACAACAACCTCTACAGCTTTGGTATCTCAATGTGATGGTCTTGGAGGATATGACTGGAGTGATCAAGCAGCTGAAGGACCTAACTTTTCTCTTATGGCCTACTCTTCTGCATCAAGTTCTGATTCTGAGGTATCTAACAATTCTAGTTGTTCATATAATTCTTGTTTAGATACTATTGAAGAACTTAAGGCTAGGAATGAAAAGCTAATGGAAGAGGTAAAAATGTTAAAATTAGACAATTTAGGCTATAAGGTAGGTCTAAAATCTGTTGAGGAAAGACTTGACTTTTTCAAACAAAATGAGTTAGAATATGTAGAAAAAGTAAATGTTCTTGAAGGTAAGCTCTTTGTAAAAGAACATGAAGTTAATGGACTTTCTAAAAGATTAGAAAAGGCTGAAAAAGAAAAAGATGCAGCTTATAAGGAATTAGAAAAACATCAGGTTAAAGTTAATAAGCTTGAGTTTGCATCTGAAAGTGTAAATAAGACAATTGAGTGTCAGTTAATGAGGAGAGGTAGTGGCATAGGTTATAATGAAGTTCCTCCCTCAATAACAGGAAAGTATGTACCTCCTATTCCAGAATTGTCTTGTTTAAGTGAGTTAAATGTTAAGCCTTTAGGAGAAAGTAGTGAATCTAATAAGGAAAAACCTAAGACTGAAAGAAAGTATTCTGATGCACCTATTATTGAGGATTGGGTGTCTGATGATGATGAGGAATAGGAAAAGGATAAACTTAAGGTTGCAAGTGTAACAGTAAAACCTAGTGTTGAGCAGATTAAATTTGTCAAACCTAGTTTTGGTACCAAAGTGTCTAAGAAATTTGTTAAGTACACTGATCAACCTAAGCAGATCACAAACAGGCCTAGAGGTAACCAGAGGAGTTGGAATGGAATGATATCTCAAAGGTTAGGAAGTGACTTTGAGATGATCAATAAGGCTTGTTATCATTGTGGTAGTTTTGAACACTTACAAGATAATTGTTTTTACTATCAAAAACCAGTGTGGAACTATACTAAGAGGGTGAATCATAAAAGTTTTTCTAAGAATACTCACCCAAATGCTAAAAGAAGCATGGTTCCAAAAGCAGTACAAATGAGATCTGGTGTAGTATCAGTTACAACTGCTAATCAAAATGTTTCTAAGCAAGCAGTAGTAACTAATACTGCTAGATCAGTTATTACTACTAACACCAAAAGGACAGTGAATGGTGCAAATAAATTGTCAAAGTTTTCAAACAAAGCACATTCCACTGTAAAACAACCCATTCAAAAGCCAACAGCTATTAGTGCTGCTAAGGAAAAAACAGTAGTTTCTACTGCTAAGCCAAAAGCAATAACTGATACTGTTTTGGGAAATCATTTTTATGCTGTGAAGTCCTCAGCTTGTTGGGTCTGAAAATCAAAAGTTAAAGTTTTAGATCATGTTTCCAGAAACAGCAATGCATCTATAGTTTTAAAGAGATATGATTATGTAGATGCACAAGGCAGATCCAAGTCAGTATTGGCTTGGGTCCCCAAAATGAACTAATTTTCTTACTTTATGTGCAGGGCAATCCACAGGTGGAATTGGAAGATAAAGGAGTATTTGATAGTGGATGCTCAAGGAACATGACTGGAAACATGTCCTATCTTGAAGATTTTGAAGCTATTGATGGAGGATATGTTGCTTTTGGGAGTAATCCCAAAGGATGGAAAATCACTGGTAAAGGTACAATAAAAACTGGTAAATTAGATTTTGATAATGTGTACTTTGTCAAAGAGCTTAAGTTTAATCTCTTCAGTGTCTCACAAATGTGTGACAAAAAGAATAGTGTTCTTTTTACTGACACTGAATGTATTGTCCTATCACCTGACTTTAAGTTGACTGATGAAAGTCATGTTCTACTTAAAGTTCCTAGAACAGACAACATATACAGTGTTGATTTAAAGAATATGGTTCCCAAAAGAGGATTGACTTGTCTCTTTGCAAAGGCCTCATCAGATGAATCTAAACTTTGGCATAGAAGACTTGGTCATTTAAATTTCAAAACAATGAATAAATTGGTTCAGGGAAACCTTGTAAGAGGTTTACCTTCAAAAGTTTTTGAAAATTCTAAAATCTATGTTGCTTGTCAGAAGGGAAAACAACATAGAGCTTCATGTAAGACCAAAGTAGTGAACCCTATTAGTCAGCCATTACATATGTTGCACATGGATTTATTTGGACCAACATTTGTAAAGAGTTTAACGAAAAAGATGTATTGCCTAGTTGTTACAGATGATTATAGTAGGTTTACTTGGGTGTTCTTTTTAGCAACTAAGGATGAAACCTGTAGCATTCTTAAGGCTTTCATATCCAAAGTAGAAAACCTAGTTAATCATAAAGTTAAAGTGATAAGATGTGACAATGGAACTGAGTTCAAGAATAGGGAAATGAACCAGTTTTGTGAGATGAAAGGTATTGAGAGACAGTATAGTGTAGCTAGAACTCCTTAGCAAAATGGAGTTGCTGAGAGGAGGAATAGGACACTTATTGAAGCTGCTAGAACAATGTTAGCTGATTCTAAATTACCTACTACTTTTTGGGCTGAAGCAGTTAATACTGCTTGTTATGTACAGAATAGAAGTAAAGTAGTTAAGCCTTATAACAAGACCCCTTATGAACTTTTACATGGTAGAAAACCATTGCTTGATTTCTTAAGACCATTTAGGTGTCCTGTTACTATCTTGAATACCATAGATCACTTAGGCAAGTTTGATGGAAAGGCTGATGAAGGATTCTTTGTTGGATACTCATTAAATAGCAAAGCCTTTAGAGTATTCAATAGTAGGACCAGGAAAGTGGAAGAGAACTTGCATGTTAGGTTTAGTGAGAGTACACTTAATGTTGCAGGGAGTGGACCAAACTGGCTGTTTGATATTGATTCTCTAACCAAGACTATGAATTATGAGCCAGTTGTTGCAGGAACAGAGTCTAACAAGTGTGCAGGTACAAAAGCAAGTAATGATGCAGGTCAAGCTGGAAAGGAGCCAGGACATGACAAAGATTATATTTTGCTGCCTATTTGGACTGCTGATCCACCCTTCTCAACCCAAGAGTCAAAGAGTTCACAAGCAGATGACTTTGATGAAGCTCCTAATGATGATAAAGAAGATGGTGCAAAATCTTTCAATAGTGATCAAGAGTTGCATTTAGAAAAGAAGTCTGATGATCAAACAAAGGATGATGTAGCAGATGATATTAACACTGGCAGTTCTGACACAGTTAATACTGCTAAGCCAAGTGTTAATGTTGCTGGCAAGCAAGGTATATCTTTTGATGCTGATGTCTACCCAGATGATCCAGACATGCCTATATTGGAAGACATTTATCCTGATACTGATGAAGATGTACTTGGTGCAGAGGCTGACTTAACCAATTTGAATGTAGAATTACCTGTCAGTCCTATTCCAACTACAAGAGTTCACAAGAATCATCCTAAGGAACAAATCATTGGAGAGCCAAAGTCTGCTGTTCAAACAAGGAAAATGGTTAAAGAGTTGAAGGAACAAGGTTTCTTTGCAAGATCCCTTCATCAAAGAAACAGTCACAAAGACATTCAAAATTGTTTGTTTGCATGTTTTCTATCACAAATAGAACCCAAGAATGCTCACAAAGCACTACAAGATCCAAGCTGGGTGGAAGCTATGCAAGAAGAACTTCTGCAATTCAAGCTTCAAGAAGTTTGGACACTGGTAGATTTGCCTAATGGGAAGAGGGAAATTGGTACTAAGTGGTTTTTGTAGAGGGAAGATTGATAAAACTTTCTTTATCAAAAGGTAAAAAGATGATATCTTGTTGGTTCAAGTTTATGTCGATGATATCATCTTTGGATCAACACACAAGGCTTTATGTGTTGAATTTGAGAAACTTATGCATGAAAGATTTCAGATGAGTTCAATGGGTGAACTTACATTCTTTTTAGGACTACAAGTTAGACAAAAAGAAGATGGCATATTTATCAGTCAAGATAAATATGTGGCTGAAATTTTGAAGAAGTTTGGATTTACTGATGTGAAGCCTGCAAAGACAACTATGAAAACATCCAAGCCCTTACTCAAAGATAAAGATGGTGAAGAAGTTGATGTTCATTTGTATAGATCAATGATTGGATCATTTATGTATCTTACAGCTTCAAGACCCAAATTAGGCCTTTGGTATCCAAAAGATTCACCTTTTGACTTGATTGCATACTCTGATAGTGACTATGTTTGAGCTAGCTTGGATAGAAAATCAACAACAGGAGGTTGTCAGTTTTTGGGGAGCAGGTTGATTTCATGGCAATGCAAGAAACAAACTGTGGTTGCAAATTCCACAACTGAAGCTGAGTATGTTGCTGCTTCAAGTTGCTGTAGACAAGTGCTCTGGATTCAAAATCAATTGCTGGATTATGGGTACAATTTTATGCATACTAAAATATATATAGATAATAGCAGTACTATGTGCATTATTAAAAATCCTGTTTATCACTCAAAAACAAAACATATTGAGATAAAACATCATTTTATAAAAGATTGTTATGAAAAGAAGTTGATTCAAATTGTTAAAATTCATACTGATAATAATGTTGCAGATTTGCTCACAAAAGCTTTTGTTGTGGGTAGATTTTAATTTTTGGTTGTCAGTATTGGAATGATAAATCTTTGAAAATTTTTTATCTCTCTGTGTCTTTGTAAAGTTTCATAAGGATTAGTACTGTTATTAGGACAATAAATTGTTTCTGCTGCTAAGTATACTTAGTATTGCTAGTTTTCTTACAACTGCTATGTTAATGCGGTCAGTTATACTTAGTGTTGCTAATTTTCTTACAACTGCTATGTTAATGCTGTCAGTTATACTTAGTACTGCTAAGAATAATTGATGATGTGAAAATTGTATGTTGTGTTATGTTTGTGTTTTTGGAACTAATCTTTTGCAGGATAACATGAGAAAAGTGCTGGAGTGCTAGTTAATACGCTGTTAGGTGTAGAAATTGAGTTTATGCTGCTAGGCATAAGTTAGTGCTGCTAGGTTTCTGCTGCTATGTTTGAAAGAACAGGGTACTGTTTTATAAATATGAATGATTAAGGGTTTATATCCTTCACTTATTCCCAAAAGTGTCTTTATCCGATCAAAACTCTTTCAAACATAAACCCTAACTCTTTTTCTCCATTAATTGTAAATCCCAGCCAAATCCTACCAAAATTTTCCAAAATTCACAATGTCGACTCTGTCATTCGCAGATCAACATAACATGATTGCGTTTTTGAAAAAGCCCAAAGAAAGTGAAGGTTTTACTGAAATCATTGATTTTCTTAATGCTGCTCATATTAGGTACGCATTAACAGTAAATCCTACTATATATGTTTCCGACATCAAACAGTTTTGGGCTACTGCAAAGGTCAAAACTATTGATGAGGAAGTACAGATACATGCCCTTGTGGATTGGCAGAAGATTATTATTACTGAAGCTTCTGTTAGAGATGTTCTTCATCTAGAAGATGCTGAAGGTATTAACAATCTTCCAAATTCTACAAATTTTGAAAACCTTGCATTGATGGGGTATGAAAAGCAGAGTACTTCTTTAAAATTTTCAAAAGGTGCTTTCTCTCCACAATGAAAATTCTTAATACACACTATCTTACAGTGTCTTAGTCCAAAGACTACTAGTTGGAATAAGTTTAGTAGTAATATGGCTTCTGCTATTATCTGCTTGGCTCAAAATCAAAGAAATCAAAGATTTAATTTTTCAAAATTAATTTTTGATAGTGTGGTTAAGGGCTTGGATAGTTCATCAAATAAACATTACTTATATCCAAGGTTTTTACAACTTCTTATGGACAAACAATTTGTAACTAAAAAGGTTCATAACAAGGTTTATTCTACTCTCTTTCATACTAAACAGATTTTTGCTAATATGAAAAGAGAGGGCAAGGATTTTTCAGGCAGAGTTACACCATTGTTTCAAACAATGTTGGAACTAGGTCAAACTCAGGGTGAAAGCTCAGCAATCCCAGCTGATGTTTATCCTACACCCACTCTTTTGCCATCCCCATCACCAACACAAAAGACCCATACCCATAGGATCACTAAAAAGGGCACTCAACTATCTCAGGTTAGTGCTAGTATGGCTGCAGATGAGGCTGTGCATAAGGAGAGGGGTTACAGTTTAGAAAGGGCTGTCACTACTGCTACTAGCTTAGAAGCAGAGCAGGATAGTGATAACATAAGTAAGACCCGATCTAAGGCAACTTCTAATGAATCCAGTTCCTCTGGAACTGATTCAGGTGAAGGTCCCAGCCAACCGGATATAATGGGGGGTGTAGATGCTCAGGCTAGGTCTGAGGCTATGCCTAACTCACCCAATGATGCACCACTCGGGAGAGGTAACACACTCCGAAGTGCTGAGGGTAGTATTAAAATTATTCATGAATCGACGGCAACTTGTGCAAAACTGTCAAGGGATGTTCTTGATCTCAAGCAGCTTATAACTTCTCAAGGAACTGAAATCACAAGGTTGAAGAGAAGGGTTAGGTATCTTGAAGGTCGACAGAGGTCAAGAACACATCAAACTAAAAGGTTGTACAAGATTGGAACTACTTCCAGGGTTGAATCTTCTGATGAAGCACAGAGTTTGGAGAAGGATGTTTCCAAACAGGGGAGGAATTCAAGCAAAGCTTCAGGGGAGGAAACTGGGGTAGATGATGAAACTGGGGTAGATGATGATGTGAATGAGTTTGTTGTTGCAGATCAACAAGGTAATGCAGCAGTTATGGATGATGTTGTTACTACTACTGATGATGGTATTGCTAAAGTGTTACTTGATGCTGCTATACTTAAGACTGCTAATGTTGAAGTTAATATTGCTAGTGAAAAGGTTAGTGCTGCTGAGAGTGAAAAGGTTAGTGCTGCTGAGACTGAAGTTAGTATTGCTGCTACTCAAGGTGATGAAGATATGACTATAGCTCAAGCATTAACAAAGTTAAAGAGTACAAGACCTAAGGCAAAAGGAGTTGTGATTAAAGAGCCAGTATCAGTATCAAAAACACCATCAACAACTATTTCACCATCATCAAAAGGGAAAGTTCTGTTGATTGAAGAACCTAAGAAGAAATTTCTATCACTCAGTCAACAACAACAACAATTCATTAAAGATGAAGAACTTGCAAGACAAGTGCAAGCTGATCTTATTGCTGAAGAAGAAGAGGCAAGAAGAAGCAAGCTCAGGAAGAAGAACAAGCAAGTCTTTCACTTATTGATTCCTAGGATGACATACAAGCCAAATGTGAAACAGATCACATGGTAGCCCAGAAAACGTGGGAAGATGAACAGGAAGAGCTATCTATGGAAGAAAAATCAAAGCTCTTTATGGAATTCTTGGCTCAAAAGAAGAAGTTCTTTGCACAGAAAAGGACTGAAGCAAAAAGGAACAAACCGCCTACCATAGCACAACAAAAGCAAATTATGCAGACCTATCTGAAAAATATGGGTGGATGGAAACAAGCTCAGTTCAAGGGGATGAGCTATAACAGAATCAAAGAAGAGTTTGACATAGTTTTCAGAAGGGTTAACACTTTCATTGCTATGAATGAAGATGAGGTGGTAGGAGGTTCAAAAAGAGCTAGAGAAGAGTTAGAATCTGAAAGCAGCAAGAAGCAGAAAATAGATGAGCACACAGAGCAGGCACAAGAGCAGACAACAGTTTCAAGATAGTGATGTAAAAGAAACAGCTAATCTACAACAAATGATTGCAATTGTAGACAATGATGATGCCTTCGTTGATGTTGTTCCTTTGAAGACTAAAGTTCCTATCATTGATTGGAAGACTGGTTATAATGGTAAAACTCCTTGGTGGGAGATAATCAGAGTTGGTGGACAGTCTCAAAGGTTTGTAACATTTCCTCAAATGCTCAGAAATTTTGATAGAGAAGATTTGGAGACCTTATGGGCATTAATCAAGAACAAATATGGAGATTCAAGGCCAGAAAACATTTTGGATAGAGTTATCTGGAGAGACTTGAAGATTATGTTTGAAGTTCATCATGAAAATAGAGTTTGGAATGAGCAATACTCCAGTAAAGTTTTGACTTGGAAACTTTTTCAATCATGTGGAGTTCACACAGTAATGATGAGAAGACTTCAAATCTACATGCTAGTAGAAAAAGACTATCCGCTGGCAAAGAGTACACTTGATATGATGCTTAATGGATCTATTAAACTTCAAACTGATTATTGGAGTGAAATGGTATATCAGCTTCTCAAGAAAATGGAGAAACAACTTTATGGGGCTGATTACAAGAAAATGAGAAAGTAAGTGTTTGGAAACATCCTCCTGGTGAAGGTTCAAGCTTAGATTGAAACTTGATGATTTTGGAAGAAAATATCAAGTTTAGGGGAGGATTATTGGGTTTTAAAGGTTTCTTGAAGTTACTGCTGCTTACATTATTAAGACTGCTCAGGTACTACAAAGGATATACAACAAGTCATTACTGCGGCTAGTTATGGAGTCTAATGTTGCTTATGGAAGTTAATGTTGCTAGAAAATTAATACTGCTAGAACAAATAGTTAGTGTTGCTAATACATTATTAATGTTGCTAGAGTATTAGAGTCGGTTATTATGTATAGTATGTTTAGATAAGTATAGAAAAGATTCTATAAAGATTTATCTTGTAAAGAAAGTTATTGTAAGCCGACTAGGACTTCTTAATCTATAAAAGGATGACCTAGGGCATATACGATTTTACGATTAACTTTAAGGTTGTAAACCTTAATACTCAAAGAGTATTCGTATTATTAATAATATTGAAGTGTTTAGTTTGATATTCGTTGTTTATTGTTTCATTCGTTATAAAGTTCTTCTTAAGATCAAATACAAGATTTCGCATTGTGTTTGATAAACTACAAGGCAGTTTCTATACCTAGTTATGTTAGATTTATCTAGCATAGCTAAACCTTTACAAGCTAAGGAATTCGATTAAGTGCTCAACTGGGATCAACAAACACCCATTTTTACAAAACTTTCAATCTTTTGAAACAGTATCTTACTTAACTATTAAATTTCCCCAATAAAAAAATTTGTAATACTTGAAATGTTATTTTGGACAAACCCGTGTAAACACTTTCCCAAATAAATTTTTCAAACAAAATTTCATCCATTCTTCTAAGAAGGAAAATGCTCAATTTCAAAACAAATCTTGAAGATCAGTCACCCTGCCATCTTAAAACTTTACATGTATCGAGCTGGGCTTTTGTGTCACTAGAGTATAGAACTTACATTGGAATTAGACCGTGAGGATTAAAGAGGAGACCCTACTAACAAAATTTGGAAACATCGCATAGTCAAGACTTAAACTGTTTTCCCTTATTAAACTTACTCCAGAAATCATCGTACCTCACCGAAATGCTAGAAGGAGACAACTTGTGGCAGCCCACCTAAGTACTCTCACACAGGCAAGGAGAAACCCTTAAAACAATTCAGTGAGACCCGAATATGTTACTCGTACCACCATCTTTTCATCGACACCGTTCCAACGGGTAACTTGAACTAAATAGCGAGGACGCGATTCCTTTTTAGGGGTATGTGATGTAACAACTGAAAATTTTCCAAAACTTATTTTATGAGCCAAAATAATTATTTTTGATTTCCCTTAGCTTTTAAATTTCCTTGAACTCGTTTGGGATTGAAAAACAGTTGATATCTTGTTAAAACGTGAGCGTTATTCATTTATCTAGCCGGAACAACCTAAAACACGCTAAACGAATCAAATTTGCCAAGTAAATTGATTTCGAGAAAGTTATGCATATTTATACTCGTTTTTATCAGAAAAATTATTTCGAGAACAATGGTGCAAGTTTCAAAATTTTCGAGTCCGTTTGTTACGTCGAATGGGGCCTACAAGGTTTTTACTAAAAGAATTGCAAAATTACAAAATCTACCCCATACTTAAAATTCCTCAGCCGCCCCTCCAGTCTATTTTGTCCAGGTTTAACCCCTCATGGGGTATAAAAGGGGGCGAATTAGGGTTTTCCCATAGTTATAACTCCACCCCACCGAAAAACACTGTTCTGGCGCCGTCACCTTTTCCGGCCAAAAATTCCGGCAAGTCTCTTTTGTTACCGTTCGAGTAGATCAAGAAAAGGGGAGCGTTTCTGAGTTAGTTCGAGTTCAAGGGGACGTCGTTTGCTAAGGCTTGAGCACCACAGCCACCACCACCATGCTACCGCTACCACCACTGTCGTCCCCACCATCCCTTTCTTCTCCTTCCTTCCTGCGTAAGGTAAGCACCACCATCACCCTTCTCTATTACCTTTCCTTTAATTAAAACTATTCGGGTTTAAATTCATATTAACGATTTTAATTAAAAACTAAACTAAAATTAATGTTTTCTATTGAATCTCATGTGGATCTAATTTCTTGGAACTAAAACCATTCGACTCGTCACTGAGTCACTCGAATCACCCGAGTCAACTCACGAGTTGAGTTGACTCGTGGCTATGATTGTTTATTTCATGATTAACTCATTATAATTGTTATATGAATCGTCCACGTATAAGCTTATCCTTAAGCTTATTTCTGGATTGTGAGCTTATTATGATTTTTTTTTCATTTTGTGTAATATGGTTCGAGCCGTAACCCAAGTGGGTACGAGCTCAGTTGACTTAACTTGGAACTATGAATTTAGGCCGTGTGGTTCAGGTTTTGGATTCATTTGGTTATGTTTTGTTTTAGTCAAGAGTTTGATCTGGTTTGATTTGTGATTTTGTTGGATTAAGTTGGTTCCGTTTGATTGTTTGTCGCGACCAGTTCGCAGCCGAGAGCAAGTGGTCTCGGCGAAGTGAGAAATTTTGTTTCGAAAGATATAGGTTAGTATGGAATTATTGTGGTTAGAGTCTCGGATCATGTCAGGATTGATTATCTCGTCTATGTTTTGGATTATGCTTATTTGGTTTGTTGTGTAGTTTTGTTGGTTTGACTAGTGTCTCGACACCTAGAAGGTGCCAAGTTAATTGATGGTCTAGGTCTTGGATTTGGAATTTGTTCGTGTAAGTTTAGGCACAATGACCTTTTGTAAACTTCTACATGCTGCAACAATTTTTCATATTTATTTATGAACAAAAGATGAATTTACTTAGTACCAGCTAATGTTATATCATTCAGAGGGATGTAAGTGATACAGGGATTTTGTAGGAAGATTATGTGAGGGAAGAAACTAAGAGTCATAACTTTATATGCGTGATCAGCTAGTTTAGTGAAATTTCCAGTGGCGAACTTGCTATTAAATTTTCTTTTTTTTTATTATTATTATTATTTTTTATTTTTATTTTTTTGAGATGGGTTGCTTATTTTGTAGTGTCAAGCTTATTTTCCAACTTATTAAATTTTAAAGCTTATTTGGTGGTTTATTTATTTTGTTTAGTCTTGTGTTTGGAGTAACAACCAAGTCCTAAGGGTCCATTGGGTCATTGGCTAAGTAGTCCAAATTAGGGTGCGTTTGTTTTATTAAAATGGACTCACAAGCCCACTAGGCTTATCTAGGGTGCGTTTGGTATGTATTGGGCCGAAGCCCAATATAGTAATTTTATACGGTTGAGTTATGTATAAGTTTTATTGTTTTTATCTTTTATTTCACATGCTAACTTAATCTTTATCTTTGTTTTTTTTTTTGTTTTTTTTGTGTATCGATGATGATGTTGGATGCTATCGGAGTTGTACGAGGATTTTGTCACCAATTCATTTTAATTGTAAAATTATTGTAATAGATTAGTGATTTGAATAATTTATTGTAACCGTTATTGGATTTACGATATTAGTGTAGGATTATTGTATGATTTGATACAAGGGACGGAAGAATATATTAGACTCATCGAGCTTAATATGTTTGGACCCGAACGGACACAAATTATCCGATAAGCCGAATCTAATAATTACGCGAATGATAACGGTATAAAAACTTGATTAAAACTTGAATAAAACTTATAAAAACTTAATAATAAAACTTGATTTCAATTAATCACGATAATTCGGGAACGTAATAGAAACGGAAAGTGTTATGTCAAGATTTATAAAACCTTTCAACCTTATAAACATTCAAACTTGTCAAACAAATCTTATAAAGATTATATAACTCGACTCTAATCAAACTTATACAAGTTATACTTTTGGGACACGGGGTAAACATCCAACATATTCATCGACTTATCTTTAGTCTTATATTCTTTCGATATTGTTTATTCGTTCATTCTTGAGTCTATTCGTTTTGGCGTGAGTTACCGTTTGATGGTACAATTTACAACTTCTACCCGAGAACGTTTTATTCCTTTCATTTATTCCTTTAGAATTGTTCAATTGTATTTCGTCGACTTTTATCATCTTAACGTGATTTGACCTTGAAAGTATATTTTCAAAAACCACACGAGATACAAATGATTACTTCGTTTATCGCCATTGAAAACTAAAATCTTTTTATAATTAACACGAGTATTCAACGAACACCACTTCATAAACTACTTGAGGATTATTCTTTCTGAAACATGTTACTTACTGGGTTGTGCCGATCAAGTATCGTGGTGCTCTAATTTGATATCGTTGTGCCTTTGCTACTTGATGCTAGTTGTGATATTTGTGATATCTTGCATTACTGCATACTCAGGTGAGTTCATAGCCCCACTTTTTCTTGCTTAACTGTTTTATAAACTACTTGGGGTGAGATACATGCTACTGTTTTGACTATGATCACAATTGTTTGAAAACTATACTTTAAACTAAAAACTATGCTTTTTGCTATCTGAAACTTTATTTGTACTAGAACAACACTTATACTTTCCCGGTACTGTGAGTGAAGCAGTAGCCATTTCTACTTTTCTGGTACTGTGAGTGAAACAGTAGCCACTATGCGAAACATCTGATAAGCACTAAGTACCGCCTTGCCAAAAGCAAGTCCCTCGATCATGAACCATTAATCACTTGCGAGTGAGCGCGAATATAGTTTATAGGCCTATAGGATTGACCATCCCATCCCTGTTGATCGGGTAGGCAACACGGGTGTGCTATATTTGAGTTACCTAGGTATTTGGCAAGATACCTAGCTTTGGGGGCAACTATTATATTATGAAATCCGTGGTTACTGTCGACTTACGCCAGGGTTACTGGTACTGTTTAACGCTTTGTGTGTCATGAGCTTAGTGCAGAGGTAATATCTGGAATTATGGGTGCTAACAACTGGCCCACTGTTTCTGTTATGGGTGCAACAACGTGGCCCAATCTTGAGAATTGTGTTCAACTGAGCTTTATACAAACAAACTTTGGGCGTATAACAATGTTGCCCGCTTTCTCTTAAACTTGAAACATTGTGATCAACTACTTTACTTAAACCTATGAATTCACTCAACCTTTGTGTTGACTTTTAGCATGTTTTATCTCAGGTGTTAAATCTTTTCTGCTGCATATCTTACTTTTAGAGGAGCTGGGCGAAGGGCATTGTTAGGATCTCTGGGAAATAAGAGTTTCATTGTTGCTGCCGATAGTGTTAAGCTGGTTCCTGCCGATAGCTTTGGTTCCTGCTGAAAGCTCATTGCTGCCGACAGTGTTATCTTGTTCCTGCCGATAGTGTTGTTGTTGCGGATAGTATTATTTGTTATCCGTATATTTAGAATGTTTGTTAAGATTTATTTTTAGAAGAGATTGTTGTTTATCTCTTCACACGTTTTCTTGTAGAACGGGTTAGGGTTAGGTGATCTTGTTAGTATAAAAGATAAACCCGTCTATGAGTTTATATACGCCTTTAACGTTTTTTTAATATTCAATATCACAATTCCTAGTTCATAGTTTGATCCATAGAGGATCATTGTCATTTAGAGTTTTCTTCTTTATTATACTTGCTGTTTAGTTTCCGCATAAACGCTTGTATTGCATACAGAGGTTCTTGTTTATACCAAGCTCAATCAAGCTCGAAGTACTCGATCCTACAAGTGGTATCAGAGCCTGGTAAGGATCTCTGATAAAGAAGGAAAAGTTCGATTTCAAATTTCACAACCCTCTTTCAATGGAAGATGAAATCCCTCAAAACAATGTCATTAACCCTGAAGAACAACAACCCAAACCTGAAACCTCACAAGTCCAAACACAAATCCTCACCACCATGTCCACCAACAATGCTAAATTTCCATATCTGAAGAAAGATGAGTATGAAGTCTGGGCTATGAGAATGGAATATTGGATCACAAACACTGATTACAATCTGTGGAATGTGATTCTTAAGGGAAATAGTAAGAAGAATACTGGAAGGGATAATGATGGCAATATCTATATAGAACCACCTGTTACTGCAGAAGAACACCTTGCTGTTCAAAGGGAAACCAAGGCAAGAACCCTTCTACTTCAAGCTATTCCAAAAGATCATATGAGTGATTTTCATCACTTGGATGATGCTAGAAAGATCTGGCATGCTGTAAAAGCCAGATTTGGAGGGAATGATGAATCCAGAAAGATGAGAAGGTCTATGCTCAAGCAAGAATTTCAGGAATTCAAGATCTCTGAGGCTGAGGGGATTCACAAAGGGTATGACAGATTCCACAAGATCCTGAGTCAACTCAACCAGTTGAAAGCTAGGCCGGACGATGAAGACTGCAACACCAAGTTTCTGAGGGCTTTGCCACCATCCTGGTCTCAGGTTTCCATAACACTCAAAGCCAAAGGAGGTCTGGATTATATGAGCTTTGATGATCTGTACAACAAGTTGAAAACCCTTGAACTGGATATCAAAGGATATTCCACCTATACACCTCATACTCCAACCCATACTGCTTTTGTTAGTAACTCTGGTGCTAACAAAGCATCATATGGAAACAGTCTAACACCATCAACATCATCAATCTCCTACTCACCTGTCACACCAAAAGCTCAAACCAGATCTGAGAATCTTGTAGTGGATGTGCTTCATTCCTTTGTTGCTGAAAGTACACCACAACAGAAGATTGTGTATGATGATTTCAATCAGGTTGATGAATTGGATATGGAAGAGATGGATTTAAGATGGCAGGTGGCTATGATATCGTTGAAGTTGGATAGGTTTGAAAAGAAGGCAGGAAGAAGGGTCAATTTTGATGGACAGGAGCCTGCCAGGTTTGACAGAAGGAAGGTGAGGTGCTATAAATGTTCTCAAACAGGACATTTTGCTAGGGAATGTACAGATAAGAAGGTGGATGATAAAGCACGGTATTCTGCTTTCAGAATTCAAGAGTTGGAGTCAGAGGACCCC
This sequence comes from Artemisia tridentata subsp. tridentata, assembly GCA_021014915.2. Classification (NCBI taxonomy): domain Eukaryota; kingdom Viridiplantae; phylum Streptophyta; class Magnoliopsida; order Asterales; family Asteraceae; genus Artemisia; species Artemisia tridentata. Next base: position 152,908,256 of record CP139505.1, read on the forward strand.
AAGGCTTTAGTATCTGTGGATTCGATGGTGGACTGGGAGCATCATGAGAAGGCTGCTGCAAGTGGAACAGATAAGGTCTTTGGGATGGTAGCTGGATATGGTGAGAAGAATCAAGTGGCTGGTCAGTTTGGAATGATGGGTCATCCATCTCAGGTACATAACTGCCCATTCGGTTGTGATTCTAAATATGCTAAATTGAAACAGGAATTTGATGATATAGAAAGTGAAAATAAGGATAACATTATTCAACTTAAGGCTCATAAAAAGGCTGTTAAAACTTTAGAACAACAAAAGGTCTGGTATCAACAACAACAGTCTGCTTATGAAGTAAAAATAAAGGTATTGGAAAGAGATTTAAAAAATGCTATTAATGAGTTTAAACATTTTGAAAGGGAAAAAGCTAAGGTAGTGTTAGATAATCAGGATTTAAAGTCTAAACTAGATAATGCCTTGGCTAGATTTGATAAGTGGAAAGAGTCATCCACAAACCTTCACAGGCTTATTGATAGTTCTATGTCGTCAAAAACTAAAAGAGGTTTAGGGTTCGGTGACCTGGTAGGGCCAAATCAGTATTATGACCCTAATGAGTATAGTGTTTTTAACCCAGAACCTGTAGATTATAGAAAGCCTGTAAAGTATGTGAATGAGGGAGGGATGAATGATGTTCCTCCACCCATAACTGGAACATTTAAGCCTGCTAATCCTTTTGATGACTTTGATGATTCACAAATGATGTATGGCAAACAGGCAAAGGACTTGCCTAATCTTGTTCTTATTGTGACTCTAATGAAATCTTCAGAAATCAAGACAGATGACTATGCCACATGTGGATCAAGTGACAAGTCAGCATCAATAAAGTCAGAAGATCTCTCCTCAGAAGTAGCTAATGATGAATCTCACTCTAAGACAGCTGCATTTGAAGATATTTCTTTTGATAGTGTTAAAAACAATAATGTTTCTGGTTGTGGTTTTGATTCTGTTTCAAACAATTATGATTGTGGTTTTTATTGTGTTAAGGATAATTTTGTTTCATGTGTTGGTTTGAATAATTCTGTTTGCAATGAGAAAGTTATTGTTAAGAAAAAGACCCCTAGAAAGAAATCTTGCTTTGTGTGTCGTAGTTATGATCATCTTATTAAAGATTGTGACTATTATGAGAAACAGATGGGTTTGAATGCATGTCAAAATAGGTTTGTATGGAAGAATGTGAATGATATTCCCCCTTATATTCCTCAAGCAGCAAGGAGAACTTCAGTTGCTACTGGCAAGCCAGTTCCTGCTGGTAAGCCTGTTGCTGCTGATAAGTTCATTCCTGCCGATAAGCCTGTTGCTGCTGTGTATTCAGTTCCTGCCGGTAGGATCAATCCTGCTGGTTGGAGAAGCAATATGGCTAGACCTTTCAGAAGACCTACTAGTTCTTATTTTCAAAATAATGTGAGACCTGTTTGTTTTGACACCATGAATAAGGGAGGGGCAAGATGGAAAACTGCTGTTAAGTCCTCAGCAGGTTGTTCTTGGAAAATTACTAACCAAAATATGAAAATAGGGTCCAAGATCAATGGTGGATCTCATCAATCTCCAGGGTTTAATTCTTATTGATCCACTAGGCAGGCTCAAGTCAGCAAAGGCTTGAGTCTCTCTTGTATCTAATGTTGTATATGTATCCTTTTTCTCAGGAGTTTCCTTTTAGAAGCAAAGATGTTGGAATTGTTGACAGTGGGTGTTCCAGGAGTATGACAGGGAATTTGGAAAGATTGCATGATTTTGTACCTTTGAATGGAGGTACTGTGACATTTGGAGGAGGAGATGGAATAATTTCTGGGAAGGGAACTATCAAGACTGCTAAGCTGGATTTTGAAGATGTACTTTATGTGAAGGAACTTCAAGACTTCAATTTGTTCTCTGTCTCCCAAATATGTGACAAGAAGAACAGTGTTCTCTTCACTGAGAATGATTGCTATGTGTTGTCCAAAGACTTCAAGCTGCCTGATGAAAGTCAGGTTGAACTTAAAGTTCCTAGGACTTACAATCTTTATAGCTTCAATCTTAGTGATTGTTCAGCCTGAGGGATCACTTGCTTGTTTGGTTGCAAAAGCTTCTGTGGATGAATCTAAGAAATGGCACAGAAGAATGGCCCATGTGAATTTCAAGACCATTAACAAGCTGGCTAAGATTGGGTTGGTTAAAGGACTTCCTATGAAGATCTTCTCTAATGACCATGATTGTGTTGCCTGCAACAAAGGAAAACAGCACAAAGCATCATACAAGGCCATAACTGCTGTGAGCAACATCTCTGAGCCTTTGCAGCTTCTTCATATGGATCTTTTTGGTCCTACTTCTATCAGAAGTATTGACCATAAGAACTACTGCCTGGTGATTACAGATGATTTTAGCAGGTTTTCATGGACTTTCTTTTTGGGTACTAAAGATGAAACTTATCCAGTTCTTAGGGATTTTATTGCCTTAATAGAAAATCAGCTAAGTAAAAAGGTTAAGTCTATAAGGTGTGATAATGGCACAGAGTTTAAGAACTCTAATCTTATTGACCTCTGTGGGACTAAGGGGATAAAAAGGGACTATAGTAATCCTAGAACTCCACAACAAAATGGGGTTGCAGAAAGGAAAAATAGGACCCTGATAGAAGCAGCTAGGACTATGTTAGCTGAATCTAAGATGCCTACTATGTTTTGGACTGAAGCAGTTTGTACTGCTTGTTATGTGTTGAATAGGGTATCTATTACTAGTCCTCATAATAAAACACCTTATGAACTTTTGTCTGGGAAGGTTCCAAACATTAGTTACCTTAAGCCTTTTGGATGTCATGTCACTATTTTAAACACTAGTGATTACCTAGGCAAGTTTGATGGGAAGGCTGATGAAGGGTTTATTGTTGGATATTCTGCTCATGGTAAAGCCTATAGGGTTTATAATCTGTCCTCTAAGAGAATAGAAGAGACTCTCAACTTAAGATATCTTGAAGATAAGCCTAATTTGCAGGGTGCTGGTCCAGAGTGGTACTTTGATCTGGATTATCTTTCTGACACCTTAGGTTATAATAGATTTAAATCAAATCTATCTGCTGGTACAAATGTTTCTCAAACTAACAATGCAGGTACCTCGGATGATGATTCTGATGTAGAGAGTGATGAACGACCTATAGTTGTTCCTTCTTTTCCCTCTAACAACATTTCAGGTTCAAAGCTCAGAGATTCTTTTGATATGGCTGGAGGTGATTCTAGTTATGCAGAAGATCTTGCTAGGCTTCAAAGACAAGAGTTTAATGCCAAAAGAGCTGCTGAGATGTTTGATTCTGGGTTTTCTAAAGAGACAGAGGAGATTCTGAGAAAGGCTGAAGCTGAAGTTAGAAGACAACTGAATTCAACTGGTGGTATTCATGTTCCTGCTGATCCCATTCCTGCTGAAAGTGGATCTGTTCCTGCCGAACCTTCTAGAGTTTCTGCTGATGTTCCTGTGTCATCTCCATCTGTTGACACTCTGGGTGTTGTTAACTCCCCTGAAAGATTTCCAATTCCTTCTGATCTTGGAAACTCAGTCTCTTCAAAAGATAAGCTGAATGATCCTCATCATCAGTCCAGAACAGGCATTTTCTCTTCTTCCTCATATGATGATGACTTCAACCCCTCCATCACTAATCAGGCATCCTCCATTGAAGTCAATCCCATTGCTACCAAGAGGATTAATACTGTTCATCCTCAGTCTTTGATTCTTGGAGATATTAATTCCCCTGTTCAGACAAGAAGTAAACTTCATCAATCCAAATTTGGAGAATCTGCTTTTCTCAGTTATATACAGGATCAGTTGAGGAGCAATCATACTGATTATTTACATTGTCTGTATGCTTGTTTCTTATCTCAAGTTGAACCAACTAGCATAGCTCAAGCTCTTTCTAATGATGATTGGGTTGAGGCTATGCAAGAGGAAATGCAGCAGTTCCAGAATCAGAAAGTATGGATGTTGGTTCCTTTGCCTGCTGGAAAGCATGCTATTGGGACTAAATGGATTCTAAAGAATAAAAGGGATGCTAGGGGAATTGTGGTTAGAAATAAAGCTAGATTGGTAGCTCAGGGTCATAGACAAGAGGAGGGGATTGATTATGATGAGGTGTTTGCACCAGTAGCAAGAGTTGAAGCTATCCGATTGTTCCTGGCTTTTGCTTCCTTTATGGGGTTTGTAGTATATCAGATGGATGTAAGAGTGCATTTTTGTATGGCAGGATTGAGGAAGAAGTTTATGTTACTCAACCACAGGGATTTGTGGATCCTCAGAATCCTAATTTGGTTTATAAAGTGGTTAAAGCACTCTATGGTCTTCATCAAGCACCAAGGGCTTGGTATGCAAGGTTATCAGCCTTCTTGCTAAAACATGGTTACAGAAGAGGGGCTATTGATAAAACTCTTTTTATAAGAAAGAACTTCAAAGATATCATTCTGGTACAAGTTTATGTAGATGATATTATCTTTGGTTCTACTAATGAAGCCTGGTGCAGGGAGTTTGAAGAATTGATGAAGAGTGAATTTGAGATGAGTGCTATGGGAGAAATGACTTTCTTCTTGGGTCTTCAGGTTAAGCAGAAACCAGATGGGATCTTTATTTGCCAGGAGAAGTATGTTTATGACATGCTTAAGAAGTTTGATATGGAAAATGTGAAGATTGCTACAACTCCTTTTGAACGTCCAAAGCCTAAGTCCAATAATGAACCTGATGCTGCTGTTAATGTTCATCTTTATAGGTCCATGATTGGATCACTCATGTATTTGACAGCTTCAAGACCTGATATCATGTTTGTTGTTGGTGCATGTGCTAGACATCAGGTTACACCATTGACTTCTAACCTCAATGCAGTTAAGAGAATCTTCAAGTATTTAAGAGGACAGCCAAAGATGGGACTTTGGTATCCTAAAGATTCTCCTTTTGTGTTGGAAGCCTATAGTAACAGTGATTATGCTGGGGCTAACTTTGATAGGAAGTCTACAATAGGAGGTTGTCAGTTTCTGGGTAGGAGGTTGGTTTCTTGGCAGTGCAAGAAGCAGACTATAGTGGCTACATCTTCTACTGAGGCAGAGTATGTTGCTGCTGCTAGTTGCTGTGGACAGGTACTTTGGATGCAAAATCAGCTGTTGGATTATGGGTTCAACTATATGAACACCAAGATTTTTATTGATAATCAAAGTACTATGTGTATTGTTAAGAATCCTGTTTATCATCAAAGGACAAAGCATATTGAGATTCGCCACCATTTCATAAGAGATGCTTATGAGAAGCATCTTATTCAGGTGGTTAAGATTCACACAGATGATAATGTTGCTGATCTGCTGACCAAGGCTTTTGATGGACCAAGGTTTAAACATTTGGTGGTCCATATTGGGATGGTAAATCCCTAGATGCTCAGCTTAAGGGGAGGATTGCAGATTTAGGGGAGGATGAAGCTTAAGGGGAGGTTTATTCTTGTTGTTGTTGTATATTTTCTATCTTTCTTTCTTTCTTTTGATTTCTTTTCTTATTTTTCTTTCTTTTATTTTGATGTGTTTTCTTAGTTAAAAAAAAAAAAAAAAAAAAAAAAAAAAAAAAAAAAAAAAATTTGTATATTTTGTGTGCTAATAAGTGGTTTTGAGCAACACCTTGCAGGTACAGTGTTGGTGTTTACACCTGCACAATAAATGGTGCTCAACTCACCATGTCTTGCAGACTAGAAAGAGTTGACTCACCATGAGGGTACGGCTCTGGTGTGATTATCAAATCCGTTTATAGCTGTAATAGCTTGCTCAAAGCTATAGGGTACTTCAACTCACCCATGATTAAGTTCTGAGAGTTGAAAATGGTACTCAATTCACCATGGATGTAACCCTTTATGGGATCCAAAGGATTGGCTAGTCCACAAAAGTATGGTTTGTGGTAAAGACATTTGGTATCCATATTTGGTATTCAATTCACCAAGGTTCAAAGAATTGGCTAGTCCTGAGCAAACGGCTACAGGTAAAGACAAGTCAAATCCGTTTATAGTTGCTGATTTGCTAATAAATCAGATGGTTATCAATGTACCATGGTCTAATACACCTAAACATTGGCTACTCCAGTAGTGATGGCTATTGGTAAAGAGACATCAAATCCATTAATTTTCAATGATTCACCTCTCACAGGAGTTTACACACCTGGATGTGATGAGAATAGTATGAAACTTAAAGTGATTTGATGTACATATTGTCATAGTAGCAGCCAAGTTCAAGTGAAGTAATGGTGACCAGTATACATGTTTTGGAGAAGATTTCTAATTCCTGCTGAACTATTGAAGTTGCTGCTGGATTCTATAGAGGTTGAAATCTTGCATATTATGGATGTTGCTACTGGTTACTACTTATTGTTGCTGCTAAGTCGCAGTCCTCAAGCCTGAGAAGTTCAAAGTTCTATCACAGTGGAATCTTGCAGGTTAACCTAGTCAACCTCAAGATTAGGGGAGGATTGTTAGGATCTCTGGGAAATAAGAGTTTCATTGTTGCTGCCGATAGTGTTAAGCTGGTTCCTGCCGATAGCTTTGGTTCCTGCTGAAAGCTCATTGCTGCCGACAGTGTTATCTTGTTCCTGCCGATAGTGTTGTTGCTGCGGATAGTATTATTTGTTATCCGTATATTTAGAATGTTTGTTAAGATTTATTTTTAGAAGAGATTGTTGTTTATCTCTTCACACGTTTTCTTGTAGAACGGGTTAGGGTTAGGTGATCTTGTTAGTATAAAAGATAAACCCGTCTATGAGTTTATATACGCCTTTAACGTTTTTTTAATATTCAATATCACAATTCCTAGTTCATAGTTTGATCCATAGAGGATCATTGTCATTTAGAGTTTTCTTCTTTATTATACTTGCTATTTAGTTTCCGCATAAACGCTTGTATTGCATACAGAGGTTCTTGTTTATACCAAGCTCAATCAAGCTCGAAGTACTCGATCCTACAGGCATGGCATGGTCATAGAAGACTCAGGAAACTATTTGGGACCACTTTAAATCCTTTTATGAAACTTTATTTTCCGCTCTATTTTAAATAATGTAAATTGAATGAGAGGATTGTAATACACTTTGAGGATTTTAGTCCTTTATAACGAGTGTATATGATACTTTAAGTGAATATGATTAAGTATGCGGAATCTACTTAACCACACTTAGAAGGATATTAGTTATGGAAATGGAACAGTGATGCTTGTTTATTGAACAATGAACATAGAAAGTATAATACCAAAAGATTCAATATTATTAAGAATAATACGAATGATCTTCACTATCACTAGGGTTACAAAACCTTGAATCTCTATTAAAAAGATAACTATTTTTGTTATGTTCAACTAAGTCAGTTAATATCTAATAGTTACACATTAAGCACACTAGCTAACTAATGTCTAACTCTCTATTTATGTAATATCTAAGCACATGCACACTTGAGTATTCGACTACTTGCTAGCTTGTGTGTGTTAGTAGCTAAGATACAACATGTTCTGTGTTTACAACTTGTTGACTGATCACTTATCAAACATATTGTCTACCGTATATATTTGACTTTTATACACAAATATCTTTTTCATACTTATCCAGTCAGCAGTAGAATACGCGACACTTATCCACTCAACAGTAGTATGAGTCACTCCAACAACAGTATCTGATACACTAGCAGTAGAATCTCCAACACTAGCAGTAGTATTGAATGCACTAGCAGTAGTATCGACACATAGAGTATTTTCCTTTATGAACCGACAGTACTAATCTTCAGAACATTTAATTCCCAACAATCCTCCCCTAAACTTGTGATTTATCCCAAATCATCAAGTTTCTTCTGAATTAATTTAGGATTGTGAGAGTCTTTCAAACACTACATAGTCAGACTCATTGATTTGAGCTTTCCTTTGTTATGTAAGATTAAGTATCTTTCTGACTAACTCATCCGCCATCTGTGTATCACATTCAGCAATAACATCATCTTCTTTGTCTTGAACATTAACAGTACCTTGCTTAGTGATAAGGTTGATCGATACACTAATAAGGTGGCTAAACCTTAGTTCTTTGTATATGTGATAAGTTGAGTTAATATGATCAAGTACGCGGAATTTACTTAATCACACTTAGAAGGTTATTTGTGTTATGGAAATAGAACAATTATGCTTGAGTATATAGAACAAAGGACATGCAATGATATTACCAAAACGATTCAATATTATTCAAGATAATACGAGTGATCTTCAATATCACTAGGGTTACAAAGACCTTGAATCTTATGTTTTCTATGACTTGTGATATTTGTGTTCTATGTTCTTGAGAGTTTTTATTCTAAAAACACTTAACAAGTTTTTCACACTATTAGACACTTATATCATATCTAGACTAAGATCTTTCTTTTATATGTTAAGAAAAGATCTTTTACAATATTGTTAAGTCTTATCAAAACTACTTGCTAACTTATCTTGAGTGTGTCAGTACATAAGATACAACATGTATCTGAGTACACAACTTGATATTGATCACTTTGCTAAAAGATATTATCTACCGTATATACTTGACTTTAGTACATAAATATCTTTTCAATACTTATCCAACTAGCAGTTGTATATGTGACAATTATCCACTCAGCAGTATCAACTAGCAGTACCTTCTTTATAACTACCAGTTAGAACGGTTAGTTATAACTTGAACAGTCCTAAGAATATACACTAGCAGTTGGAACTGTTAGAGTATTCTTCTCAGCAGTACTAAAATATACACTAGCAGTTGGAACTGTTAGAGTATTCTTCTCAGCAATACTAACCTTCAATACTTGTAATTCTTGATACTTAATCTTCAGAACATTTAATTCCCAACAATCCTCCCCTAAACATGTGATTTCTCTAATCATCATGTTTCTTCTGAATTAAATCATGATTGTGAGGATCTTGCAAATACTTCATAGTCAGACCCTTGGACTGAACTTTCTTCTGTTCTGAGAGATTGAATACCTTTCTCAGTAGCTCATCTGCCATTTACTTTGAATTTAACAATATCAATACACAAATCTTTAGGCTTCAAACATTGACCTAAAAGATGGTGCAATTTCCTTGGATGGAGGAATTATAAGAGGCAATGGTGCTGTGTATCTTGGATGCTTGTTTCAACACAAGTGAAATCATCTATCAGCATGCCTTTGCAAGTGATGAACAAACGTAGTGAACTGAAATTGAAACTGAAAGCTTTCTTCGTTTGACCTAGATAGAACTTTCTCCTTTGGAATGCTTCATCCCTTCTGAATATATATAATACTCCAGAACCAGCTCTGTTCTTGTCATTTTCAACCTCTATGTCATCATCTTGTATGCTCTTGTCTTTTCCTCCATTTCATTGGTTAATCTACCTTCTTTGGAATTTATTTCCTCCCCTGAGACATTTATCTCCCCTGGATTGCAAATAACATTTCCTCCCATGTTTGGAAGATCTCTCAACATCATCCCATCATTATCTGATCTACCAATGTGAACTTGTTTTCAGACAATGTTGTACATGAAGCCATCAATTCCTTAAGAGTTTAAGTTGCTGCCCTCATCACTTCTAGGTGTGTTAACTCCTATGAGAGGTGATTCATTGGACATTTGACTCATGGTCCATCAATGGATGGTTTTTTTGAATCCTTTGAAAATCCTTGTTTATGAAATTATTTGACTTAGTAGTATGTTCATGATTTTTGAGAATTGAAAAATCATACTGCTTTCAACCATTTTGAAGGGATTAAGTGTATAACAGACACTTAATCAAAATTTTGGTTTAATGCAACCTCTGGTTGTGTGAGAACCAATGTTTTCAGTTATAAATAACTGCCTGTGTGCAGATAAACTCATTCAAAGAGTTTTCCTGACAGGGTTTCCAGCTCATAGTAATTGTTACCTCTAACACAAGTGTTAGATTCACTTTTACTAGCTGTTCTTTCTATCAGATGTCCTTAGACTTGCTCATTATACTTTGAAAGTATAAAATGATAGAAAGTGAGTTGAGTCAGTTACTATCTGACCAACTAAGTCATCAATTCAATGTGAAATATGATAACCAAGTTTCAAGAAAGAAGTTTTAAAGAATTAATTAACTTAGGTGTAAACCTTTGTTAATGAGTTCCCAAACTCAGTCCATCATAAACCTATTATGTTAGCAACTGACATTATCATTCTGCTGCTTCCATTTCACTTGAAATTTCCTTTTTGTTCAAAGTTCATACCTGAAATTGTTAGTCCAAAACCAAGAAACAAAATGCATAGCATTTGTCTTATAGCAGTATCAATATATGACCAACAGTATGAACTGTTTAAACAAAATTTGAACTAGCAGTACTAACTGTTCTATTAACAGTATCAATTTACAAAGATATCAGTACAACCTTAACATATATAAAAACCACATAGATTAGAAATTTTAAGAATTAAGCATTCCAATACTTGCTACCAAGTATTGAAACCTTCCAACATCAAAAGCTTTTGTTAGTAGATCTGCAAAGTTATGTTCTGAAGCAATTTTAAAAACTTGAATTAACCTTTTCTCATTGCAATCTCTAATAAAATGATGTCTAATTTCAATGTGTTTTGTTTTAGAATGTTGTACTGGATTTTTAATGATGCAAATTATACTACTATTATCAATATGAATGACAGTGTTTAAGAAATTGTACCCATAATCAAGAAGTTGGTTTTGAAGCCATAGAACTCGAGCACAGCAACTTGCAGCAGCTACATATTCAGCATCAGTTGTTGAAGTAGCCACAGTTGTTTGCTTCTTACACTGCCATGAGATAAGTCTACACCCAAGGAATTGACATCCTCCAATTGTTGACTTTCTGTCCAAGCTAGCACCAGCATAATCACTATCCGAAAATGCTACCAAGTCAAAAGGTGATTCTCTAGAATACCATAGTCCCAACCTAGGTTGACCCTTGAGATATCTAAAAATTCTCTTGACTGCTGTTAAATGAGAAACCTTTTGGAGTTACTTGAAATCTTGCACAAACACAAACAGAGAACATGATGTCAGGTCTTGATGATGTAAGATACATCAAAGATCCTATCATAGATCTGTAAGTGTGTACATCCACATTTTCTCCATCTAAATCTTTTGGAAGAGGCTTCTCAGAGTCCATTGGTGTGCTTGCAATTTTTGAATCAGCAAAGTTGAACTTCCTTAGTATCTCAGCATCATATTTATCTTGACTAATAAATATGCCTTCATATGACTGTTTAACTTGCAAACCCAAAAAGAATGTAAGTTCCCCCATGGAACTCATCTGAAACTTATCATGCATAAGCTTCTCGAACTCCAAACACATTTCCTTCCTTGTAGATCCAAAGATAATGTCATCCACATACACCTGCACTAACAGAAGATCCTGCTTGTGCTGTTTGATGAAAAGTGTCTGATCAATCTTTCCTCTTTGAAATCCATTTGCTTTTAAATAGGAAGCAAGTGTTTCATACCAAGCTCTTGGTGCCTGATGCAGGCCATATAGAGCTTTTACAACTTTGTACACCTTGTCTGGATTGTCAGGATCAATGAAACCTGGAGGTTGTGAGACATAAACCTCTTCTTCAATAGTACCATATAAAAATGCACTCTTGACATCCATTTGGTAAACTGTGAAGCCTAAAAATGAAGCATAAGCTAAGAAAAGCCTAATTGCCTCAAGTCTTGCTACTGGAGCAAAAACTTCATCATAGTCTATACCTTCTTGTTGTGTGTACCCTTGGGCTACTAATCTAGCCTTATTCCTAATCACAATTCCCCTTTCATCCCTTTTATTCTTGAAAACCCATCTAGTGCCAATTACCTTTGTATTCTTTGGTAAATCAACTAGCACCCATACCTTCTGAATCTTGAACTGAAGAAGCTCCTCTTGCATAGCCTATACCCAGCTTGAATCATCTAAGGCTTTCAGAATGTTCTTTGGTGCAGCTTATGAGAGAAAACATACAAACAAGCAAGAGTTTGAAAACTCATGCTGCTTTGAAGCATAAAGGGAATCAAGAAGCCCTTGTTGGTCTGAATACATCATTTGTTGCCTTGTCTTCACACCTGATTGTACATCTCCTATCACATTTTCTAGGGAGTGGACTTTGTGAATTCTTGTGTGTGGGGTTGAAGGAACTTGATAGTTAGGTGTGATATTGCTCAAATCCACCTCATTATCTGAGAAATCTACTTCAGTTGAGTCTAAAGGGCCAGCAGTTGAATGCTCTGTCTCAGCAGCACAAACTGCTTTTGAACTGCTAACTTGATTCTCTTGTTTCTCAGTTCCATCTTCCTTGTTTTCATCATCAACTCCTTCTTTTGATTTATCAGAAAAAGAGTCATCATTGGTTGAAAATCTAAGAGATAAGACTTGTTGCCTGTCATGTGCCTTGAACATCTACAATCTGAGTATCCTTGATCCTCTTGTTTATCATTTGAATGTTCCTGCACAGTAATGAGAAGTATCAGTTTCTTTTGGGGACCCAAGCCATTACTGACTTGGATCTGCCTCTTGCATCAATGAAATTTAATCTTTTAAGAACAGTTGATGCAACATTGGATTTAAGAATCCAACATGCTGAGGCCTTAACAGCATTTGCCCTGTTTTTCCAAGCAGCAGTATTAACTACTTGCCTAGCAGTATTAACTGCTGGCTTTGCAGTTTTACTCTTTGGTTTCCAAACTTGTTTTTGGACCACTGCTTTTAATTGAATGGGCCTTGTAACAGTTTTTGATGCATTTTTGAAAGTTGTTTTTGCATTTTTAACTGTTAATCTTGGGTGAACAGTCATGAATGGTATAGCAGTTGAAACTGCTTGCCTAGCAGTAGAGACTGCTGTCGAAACTGCTCTGGGTTTTATACTCTTAGACTTAGAGTGAAAGTGAGTTTGAGGAGTTTACCTTTTGAAATTCACCCTATTGTTTTCATACCCAGATACCCATTTGTTACAGAAAGCTGCAAGATGATCAAAACTACCACATGTGTAACAAGCTTTATTATAAAAGAAAAAGTCATCACCTAATTGGTTAGACTTGAGGCCATTCCAATTTCTTTGGTTACCTCTGGGCTTGCTAGTGGATCTATATTGTTCACAATATTTAACTGGGTGCCTAACATGTTTAATGTTTGTTCTAGGCTTAACAGTATCCTTTTTGATCACTTTAGGAACCCTTGTTCCTGCTTTCTTAACTACTTCAGGTTTAGACATAACCTGTTCATTTTCTTCATCATCAGATACCCAGTCTTCAATGACTACTCTATCTGATCTTCTATCAGAGGACACCTTGTCCTCAGAAAGTAAAGTTTTACATAAACTTTCACTTACTTTCTTAGGTTCATCAACAACTAGCTTAGTTTTTGGTTGTACACCATATTGTAGCTCAGGTTGTTGAAATTCAGGAATACCTGAATTTTCTAGGTCAATCCCTGGGGGTTTAGGGATACCTCTGTATGGAGGTGGGACACTCTTATATCCTACTCCTGACTTAGCTCTATTAATCACTTGACATTCTATTATGTTGGTTACACCTCTAGAAGCATGTTCTAGTGTCTGTGTAGTCAAGTGAATGTTTCCATTTTCCTTTTTGACCCTATCAAAAGCCTCTCTCAAAAGCTTAATTTCAGCATCTTTAAAGAAAATGTCCTGTCTTAGAAGAGCTTTGTCATCAGAAAAAGCAAGTTCATTTTCTTTGTAGTATAAAATCTGCTTTTCTGTTGATGCTAATCCACACTTATAATCTACTAACTCTTGAAAAGTTCTGCTTAACTCTTTCTTTTGGTCATCATAATGTTTGATTAAAGTGTGTAATTCTTTAAGAGCAGTACAATCATTTGAACAAGCTTTATGAGATTGTACCTCAGAAGTAGAAAAAGCCATGAGTCCCATTTGTGAAGAATTTTCTTCTTCATCAGCCATGAAACTCCAATCAAAACCTAGCCCATCAATGGCTACCATAGCCTTTGAGTTTGGCTCAGAGACCTCCCTTGTTTTGGATGTGCTTCCAAAACCTTTGTTCTTGCTATCTTGCTGCCTTGGTCTTCTGCACTCTCTTGAGAAATGACCCATCATGTGGCAGTTATAGCACTCTATCCTTGACTTATCAAAACCAGCAGCATCAGTGTTGCTGATTACAAGCTTCTTCCCCGTCTTGTGATAGAACTTCTTGGCTCTCATGCTAAGAAGAGAAATTTGCCATTTTAGATCCATTTCCTCCAGATCATCTTCATGGATCTCTTGGAGGTCTTCATAGGTGAGCATGGACCCATTATTTTAACTTGTAAGAAATGCACAACAAGTCTTTTCATCTAAAATACCTATGGTACTGCTTGATGAACTAGCAGCACCAACACCATCAACAACTTTCACCTCTTCACTTGATTTTGAGGTAATAGGAGTTGACATAAAAGTCATGTTCCCAGTATTAGAACTAGTACCTCCATTCTTCTTCAAATCTTGCTCCACAATCTTAAAGTTGCTATACAAATCTATAAGCTCCATTATATCAAGGTCTGGCTTATTCTTCCAGACAACAACATGCATAGCCCACTCTTTTTGTAGGCTTCTCATAAATTTTGAGTTCAAATCTTCTTGAGGTATTTCAACCCCAAGAATAGCAAGTTGGCTCACAATGTTCTGAAGCCTATTAAACATATGGTCAAGAGATTCATTGTATGTAGAGGAGAAGTTTTCAAACTGCTGCTTGAGCAGTGTCTTGTGGATTTTCTTGGTGGCTTCATTTCCACCATACCTGGCAATAATAGCTTCAAATAATGACTTGGCATTTTTGAACTTGCTGAAGTTTAGAAGTTGATCATTAGGAATGGTCATCATCAGCATGCTTCTTGCCTTTAAGTCATTTTTCCTCAGTATTCTTTCTTCTGCAGATTTTGGCTTCATCTGCAGAGTTGTCAGTACTTTGCCATCAACTGTTGATGTAGTGGTGGTAGGCTTGAAAGAGTCTCCATCTTCAATAATTTCCCAAAGTGCATAGTCTTGCACTTGGAAATATTGTTCTATCCTTAGCCTCCACATCTCAAACTCATTCTGTTTGAGCATGGGTATTTTAGCAGCAACATTGGTCTGAATAGATTCAACGTCCATTTCTTCTTCTTCTACTTCTTCTAAATCAACTATATCAGTCTGGTGCTCTGATACCAATTGATAAGGTTGATCGATACACTAATAAGGTGGTTAAACCTTAGTTCTTTGTGTATGTGATAAGTTGAGTTAATATGATCAAGTACGCGGAATTTACTTAATCACACTTAGAAGGTTATTTGTGTTATGGAAATGGAACAATTATGCTTGAGTATATAGAACAAAGGACATGCAATGATATTACCAAAACGATTCAATATTATTCAAGATAATACGAGTGATCTTCAATATCACTAGGGTTACAAAGACCTTGAATCTTATGTTTTCTATGACTTGTGATATTTGTGTTCTATGTTCTTGAGAGTTTTTATTCTAAAAACACTTAACAACTTTTTCACACTATTAGACACTTATATCATATCTAGACTAAGATCTTTCTTTTATATGTTAAGAAAAGATCTTTTACAATATTGTTAAGTCTTATCAAAACTACTTGCTAACTTATCTTGAATGTGTCAGTACATAAGATACAACATGTATCTGAGTACACAACTTGATATTGATCACTTTGCTAAAAGATATTATCTACCGTATATACTTGACTTTAGTACACAAATATCTTTTCAATACTTATCCAACCAGCAGTTGTATATGTGACAATTATCCACTCAGCAGTATCAGCTAGCAATACCTTCTTTATAACTACCAGTTAGAATGGTTAGTTATAACTTGAACAGTCCTAAGAATATACACTAGCAGTTGGAACTGTTAGAGTATTCTTCTCAGCAGTACTAAAATATACACTAGCAGTTGGAACTGTTAGAGTATTCTTCTCAGCAATACTAACCTTCAATACTTGTAATTCTTGATACTTAATCTTCAGAACATTTAATTCCCAACACTTAGGCTCCATTCATTGCATAAAATATGGTGCAATTTCCATGGATGCTTGAAGCCTGATATTATATTCCCTGTAATTGCTCTAAGAAGTCAAGTCATCTCTCAGCAAGCCATGCAAATGATGAACAAACGTAGTGAACTAAAATTGAAACTGAATTGATTCATCCCTTCTGAATATATATAATACTCCATAATCTTGTCCAAATTTTCAACATGATCTCGAGACAGAGCTTTATCATTTTAAGCCAAAGTTGTCCGAACATGAAGAAGAGAGATGAAAGAGCTTATTTCCAGCATCCATCAACTGAAAGTGGAGCTTGTTCTTTTTATTGAGATGATTCTGAAGGCGAAGCTTCCATTATAGGGAGAGATACAACAACTGCTGCTGAGCCAGGTGTAGGAAAAGACAAGAGCATACAAGATGATGATGCTTTTACTAGACTCATGCACAATGGTTTTTGAAGGGGTGTATATATTATATTGAGATGCGAAAAGTGGAGTCATGAAACTACTCCCTTCCCAATCTTTCTCCCCTGATTGATTAATTTAAACTTCCTCCCCTATTTCTGTGCATACACATCCACAATCTTTCATCCTTCCTTGTTTGGTTAATCTTCCTCCCCTTAAGCTAAATCTTCCTCCCCTGTTTGGAAGATCTCTCACCACCATCTGAACTTGTCTCCTTGGATGAACTAGAAGAAGTTCATTTTCCAATTTGGATACCTTATCAGACAATGTTGTACATAAAGCCATCAATTCCTTAAATTTCACTCTGCTGCCCTCATCACTTCTAGGTGTGTTAACTCCTGTGGGAGGTGAATCATGGGGCAATAACTCATAATCCATCATTAGATGGGTTTTTGAGCCATTATGAATCAAAAAGATTTTAAGAAACTTTTGACTTAGCAGCATGAACTTGATTTTATATTGAAAAATCATACTGCTTACAACCATTTTAAAGGGATTAAGTGTAGTAATAGACACTTAATCAAGATTTTGGTTTAATTTAACCTCTGGTTGTGTGAGAACCAATATGTTCAGTTATAAATAATTGCCTGTGTACAGATAAACCCATTCAAAGGGCTTTCTTGACAGGGTTTCCAGCTCGTGGCAATTGTTGACTCTAACACAAGTGTTAGATTCACTTTTGCTCGTTGTTCTTTCTATCAGATGTCCTTAGACTTGCTCATTATACTAATTAAAGTATAAAATGATAGAAAGTGAGTTGAGTCAGTTAATATCTGGCCAACTGAGCCATTAATTCAAAATGAAATATCATAATAGTTTCAAGAGAAAAGTTTTAAAGAATTTATTAACTTAGGTATAAACCTTTGTAAATGAATTCCCAAACTCTTTCCATCATGAACCTATTATGTTAGCAACTTGTATCATCATTCTGCTGCTCATACATTTCACTTGAAACTTTCTTTGTGCTCAAATGTTCATACCTGAAATTGTTAGTCCAAAACCAAGAAAACAAAATGCAAGGCATTTGTCTTATAGCAGTATTATCATTTGACTAACAGTATGAACAAAACAATCCAAATTTGTACTAACAGTACAAACTTTTCAATAACAGTACCAATTTACAATGCTAGCAGTACAAACTTAAGTTATATGAACAAAAACACAGAGTTTTAAATCATTGAGGATTAAGCATCCCAAAACTTGCTACCAAGTATTGAAACCTTCCAACATCAAAAGCTTTTGTGAGAAGACCTGCAAAGTTGTGATCAGAATCAATTTTAACAACTTGAATTAACTTTTTCTCATTGCAGTCTCTAATAAAATGATGTCTAATTTCAATGTGTTTTGTTTTAGATTGTTGCACTGGATTTTTAATTATTCAAATTATACTACTATTATCAATATATATGACAGTGTTCATGAAATTGTACCCATAGTCAAGAAGTTGATTTTGAAGCCAAAGTACTTGACCACAGCAACTTGCAGCAGCTACATATTCAGCTTCAGTTGTTGAAGTAGCCACAATTGTTTGCTTCTTACACTGCCATGAAATGAGTCTACATCCAAGGAATTGACATCCTCCAGTTGTTGACTTTCTGTCCAAGCTTGCACCTGCATAATCACTGTCTGAATATGCTACCAAGTCAAAAGTTGATTCCCTAGATTACCATAGACCCAACCTAGGTTGACCCTTGAGATATCTAAAGATTCTCTTGACTGCTGTTAAGTGAGAAACCTTAGGAGTTACTTGAAATCTTGCACAAGCACAAACAGAGAACATGATATCAGGTCTTGATGATGTGAGATACATCAAAGAACCTATCATAGATCTGTATGTGTGTACATCCACATTTTCTCCATCTACATCTTTAAGAAGAGGCTTCTCAGAGTCCATTGGTGTGCTTGCTACCTTTGCATCAACAAATTGAAATTTCCATAGAATCTCTGCAACATATTTATCTTGGCTGATAAATATGCCTTCACTTGATTGTTTAACTTGCAGACCCAAAAAGAAAGTAAGTTCCCCCATGGAACTCATCTGAAACTTATCATGCATAAGTTTCTCAAACTCTAAACACATCTCCTTCCTTGTAGATCCAAAGATGATATCATCCACATACACCTGAACTAGCAAAAGATCCTTCTTGTGCTTCTTGATGAATCATGTCTGATCAATCTTGCCCCTTTGGAATCCATTTTCAATTAAATAGGAAGCCAGTGTTTCATACCATGCCCTTGGTGCCTGATGAAGGCCATAAAGAGCCTTGACAACCTTGTACACCTTGTCTGGATGTTCTGGATCAATAAAACCTGGAGGTTGTGAGACATAAACCTCCTCTTCAATAGTACCATATAAGAAAGCACTTTTGACATCCATTTGATAAACTGTGAAGCCCATAAATGAAGCATAAGCCAAAAATAGTCTAATGGCTTCAATTCTTGCTACTGGAGCAAAAACCTCTTCATAGTCTATCCCTTCCTCTTGTGTATACCCTTGGGCTACAAGTCTAGCCTTATGTCTTATCACTATGCCCCTTTCATCCATTTTGTTCCTGAAAACCCATTTATTACCAATTACCCTTACACCTTTGGGTAAATCAACTAGCACCCAAACCTTCTGAATCTTGAATTGGAGAAGCTCCTCTTGCATAGCTTCTACCCAGCTTGAATCATCTAAGGCTTTGAGAACACTCTTGGGTTCTACTTGTGAGAGGAAACATACAAATAAGCAAGAATTGGCAAACTCATGCTGCTTAGATGCGTAAAGAGCATCAAGAAGGCCTTGTTGGTCTGAAGACATAATTTGCTTCCTTGTCTTTACACCAGATTGTATATCACCAATCACATTGTCCAGGGAGTGGACTTTGTGAATCCTTGTGTGTGGTGTAGAAGGAACTTGATAATGAGGTGGGAGATTGTTGAAATCCACTTCATCTTCTGAGAATTCTGCTTCATGTGATTCTGATGGGCCAGCAATAGAAACATTTGGCCTAGCAGTAGCTTGCTCTGTCTCAGCAGTACTATCATCATTAGAACTGTTAACTGGATTCTCTTGTTCCTTAGTTCCATTTTCCTTGTTTTCATCTTCAATCCCTTCTTTAGCTTCATCAGAAGAAGGTCCATCATTTATTGAAGTTGAATCCACACTTGTCCATATTGGCATCATTACATAATCTTGATCTTTCTCTTTTCCTAACCCTGCCTCATTTGTTGCATCACCAGCTTCAGAACCTGAAAAATCATTATTCTCTGCAACAATAGGCACATAATTCATTGATTGGGTTAGTGACTCAAGATCAAATAGCCATTTGGGACCTTCACCTGCTATATTGGATTTGTTTTCTAGAAATTCTACAAGCAGGTTTTCCTCAACTCTCCTAGTTCTTGAGTTGTATACTCTAAATGCTTTGCTATTAAGAGAATATCCAACTAAGAATCCTTCATCTGCTTTACCATCAAATTTTCCTAGATGGTCTAAGGTATTCAGAATTGTCACATGACATCCAAAAGGTCTAAGAAATCCTATTGCAGGAGTTCTTCCTCTAAAAAGCTCATAAGATGTCTTATTGTGAGACTTAACTACTAAAACTCTGTTCTGGACATAGCAAGCAGTATTAACTGCTTCAGCCCAAAAAGTGATAGGCAACTTGGAGTCAGCTAACATGGTTCTAGCAGCTTCTATGAGTGTCCTATTTCTCCTCTCAGCAACTCCATTCTGCTGAGGAGTTCTAGCAACACTAAATTCTCTTCTAATACCATTTTCTTTGCAGAAATCATCCATAACTCTATTCTTAAACTCTGTCCCATTATCACATCTAATGACTTTTACTTTCTTGTTTACTAAGTTTTCTATCTCTGTTATGAATGTTTTAAGAATGCTAGAAGTCTCATCCTTAGAACCTAAAAAGAAAACCCATGTAAATTTGCTATAGTCATCAGTAACAACTAGACAAAATCTTTTATGCTTAATACTACTCACATTTGTAGGTCCAAAAAAGTCCATATGAAGCATAAACAATGATTGATCAATAGAGTTAAAAAATTTGGGCTTACAAGTGGCTTTATGTTGTTTGCCTTTGAGACAAGCAACGCATGTTTGGTCATTTTCAAATCTTTTCTGAGGTAAACCTCTTACCAAACCATCTTTGACAATTTTATTTATGGTTTTGAAATTAATGTGACCAAGCCTCCTATGCCATTTCATAGATTCATCCAATGTGGCCTTTGCAACAAGACAAGTAAGAGCCTCTTTAGGAACAATCTTCTTCATATCAACACTGTACATGTTGCCCTTTCTTGGAATTTTAAGTAATACTTGACTTTCATCAGGCATCTTAAAATCAGAAGAAAGCACAAGACATTCAGTATCAGTAAAAAGAACTTTGCTCTTTTTGTCACACATTTGTGAGACACTAAAAAGATTATACTTAAGCTCTTGCACATAGTACACATCTTCAAAATCCAATTTACCGGTTTTAAGAGTACCTTTACCAGTAATTCTTCCTCATATTCCCCCTCCAAAGGTAACATATCCTCCATCCAATGATTGAAAGTTTGAAAGATAAGACATGTTTCCTGTCATGTGCCTTGAACACCCACTATCTGAATATCCTTGATCTTTATCATCTGCTTGTGAATGTCCCTACACATAAATAAGGAAATTAGTTTCCTTGGGGAACCCAAGCCATTACTGACTTGGATTTGCCTCATGCATCAATGTAATTAAATCTTTTGAGAACAGTTGATGCACCATTGGATTTAAGAGGTCTCCAAATCCAACATGCTGAGGCCTTAACATCATTAGCCCTCTTTTCCCTAGCATCAGTATGAACTGCTTGCCAAGCAGTATGAACTGATAGGTTTGCAGTTGTACCCTTTGGTTTCTAAATTTGTTTTTGGACCACTGCATTAGAATGAAAAGGCCTTTTAGCAGTTGTTTGTGCATGTTTGTAAGTTGTTTTTGCACTTTATACTGCTAGTTTTAGGTAAACAGAGTAAAATGGTCTGGCAGTAGTAACTGCTTGTCTAGCAGTAGTAACTTATTTTGGGCCAGATTTTAATGAAACTGCTATAGGTGTTGTTCTAGTAAAATTAGAGTGACTTTTAGTTGTATGCCTTTTTAAATTCACCCTATGGTTTGAATACCCAGATACCCTTAGGTTGCAGAAGGCTGCAAGATGGTCAAATTCTCCACAAACGAAACAAACTTTGTTATAGAAGTCAAAGTTATCACCT
This sequence comes from Artemisia tridentata subsp. tridentata, assembly GCA_021014915.2. Taxonomy (NCBI): domain Eukaryota; kingdom Viridiplantae; phylum Streptophyta; class Magnoliopsida; order Asterales; family Asteraceae; genus Artemisia; species Artemisia tridentata. The sequence continues at coordinate 152,929,969 of CP139505.1, forward strand.
AGTTGGTGAGACTTGAGGTCATTCCAGTTTCTTTTGTTACCTTTAGGCTTGATTGTGGTTCTATATTGCTCACAATATCTTACTGGTTGCCTAACATGTTTAACATTTGTTATAGGTCTGACAGTATCATTTTTGACTACCTTAGGAACACTTGTTCCTACTTTCTTAACAACATCAGGTTTAGACATAGCCTGTTCTTCTTCATCATCATCAGATTTCCAGTCCTCAATGATTAGAACACCTGATTTTCTGTCAGAGGACACATTGTCCTCATAAAGTGAAGTATTACTTATACTCTCACTTACTTTTATAGGTTTGTCAACAACTATATCTTCTTTTGGCTTAACATCATATTCTAATGTAGGTTGTTGAAGGTCAGACAAGCCTATGTGCTCTAGGTCTATCCCTGGGGGTGCAGGGATTCCTCTGTAAGGAGGTGGGACATTCTTATATCCTAACCCAGACTTGGCTTTGTTGATCACTTGACATTCAATTATTTTGCTTACCCCCTTAGAGGCATAGTCTAATGTTTCTACGTATAATTGAATGTTTTCATTCTTCTTTTTTAGCCTATCATACTCAGTTCTTAAAAATCTAATTTCAGCATCTTTAAAAAATATGTCTTTTTTAAGAAGAGCTTTGTCATCAGAAAAAGCAAATTCATTGTCTTTATAGTGTATAATCTGCTTCTCTAGGGTAGCTAAACTTACCTTGTAATCTGTTAAGTTTTGATGAGTTTTGTTTAGTTCTATCCTTTGTTCATCATAATGTTTTCTTAAATTGAGTCTAGTTCTTAAAGAGCAGTGCAAGTATTTGAACAAACGTTATCATTTTGTACCTCAGTAGCAGAGAAGGCCATGAGTGCCATCTGAGAAGAAGCTTCTTCTTCATCTTCCATGAAACTCCAATCAAAACCTAAGCCATCAATAGCTACCATAGCTTTTGAGTTTGGTTCAGTAACCTCCCCTGTTTTGGACTTGCTTCCAAAACCTTTGTTTTTGCCATCTTGATGTCTTGGTCTTCTACATTCCCTTGAGAAGTGCCCCATCATGTGGCAGTTGTAGCATTCTATCTTTGATTTGTCAAAACCAGCAGTATCATTGCTGCTGATAGTGATTTTCTTCCCTGTTCTTTGATAGAATTTCTTAGCCCTCATGCTAAGAAGAGAATTTTAGGTCCATCTCCTCCAAATCATCATCATTGATTTCCTGGAGTTCTTCATGAGTAAGCATAGACCCATCATTCTGGCTTGTGAGAAAAGCACAACATGTTTTCTCATCCATAATACCAATAGTACTGCTTGATGAACTAGCAGTACCAACTCACATATCAACCTTCACATCTTCAACTGGATTTGAGGTACTAGGAGATGACACAAATTCCATGTTCCCAGTGCTTGAACTAGTACTTCCAGTTTTCTTCACATCTTGTTCAACAATTTTGAAGTTGTTGTACAAGTCATTCAAACTCATTGAATCAATATCTGGCTTGTTTTTCCAGACAACCACATGCATAGCCCACTCTTCTTTTAGACTTCTTAAGAACTTGGAGTTTAAATCTTCTTGAGGTATCTCTACACCAAGAACAGCAAGTTGGCTCACAATCTTCTGAAGCCTGTTAAACATGTGATCCAGTGATTCATTGGTTGTTGAAGAGAAGTTTTCAAAGTTCTGTTTGAGAAAAGTCTTCTGGGTCTTCTTGGTGGCTTCATTTCCACCATACCTTGCAACAATGGCCTCAAATAATGACTTGGCATCTTTGAACTTGCTGAAGTTTAAAAGTTGATCATTTGGAATGGTCATCATCAGCATACTTCTGGCCTTGAGGTCATTCTTCTTCTTTACTCTATCTTCTCCAGTTGTTGGGTTGGTATTGTAGAGACCAAGAATCACTTTCGGGAGGTGGGGAAACACTAGATAACGATTAAACACGATCTTATTAATAGATTGGCGGAGGTGTATATGTTTTCTATTGAGAGAAGCAGAGAAAACATATACACCTCCAAAAGAACCTGTGAATCCCAACCCTCCAAATGAGGATAAGGAGGGTACTTATACAAAGATATCTATGCCTTATTGGCAAGACTAGTCCTCGTATTTACAAACTATGCAATTCCCTACATATGACAAAACTTTAAAGCTAACAATCTCTCCCCAAAGTGATGTCATACGGGAATTGCTTACAATGTTCCCTACAAGTAAAATTCAATACAAAAACATGAGAAAGATCTTCAAACTTCATTACTTCGTTCAGCTTGCATAATCTTCTCAGCCGCCATTTCTTTACTTGCAGACGAACTAAGTGAGCAAATCTAATTAGGGTTTAATTCAGAGTGCCCTGTGTGCTCTCCCCTAATTAGCGCTCTCCCCCAAACTGACAACCTCATAATTTGAATGCCCTGAGTGCCCTGCAGTTCGGGGGAATATGGTATCAACATCTTTATCTCACCAAATGCATCCCAGTTATTTTTCCCATAAGAGATCAGCCCGTACATTTCTCTCCCCTGCTGGTTGCGATTAATCGGAATCAGCATACTGATGTGTACGTGAAATACAAACTGGAAGCCCTTTATAAGGAATCATATCAGCCCGTGAGAAGATGTCGATATACCCAATCTAACCTCCTGAATCAAAAACAACGGCTTTATGTAGTGACTACCGATGGAGAAAACCCACTATAACGAACTTGAGACTGAAGTAGAATAACCCAAACTTGTGACTTAAACTTGCACGATAGTGTGACTAAGAACCTATACTGAGCACTACAACGTAACTCCTTAAAGCATATAGGTCATTTCATATACCCATCCATCCTTCCTTAATTGTATATGAACATCTCTTGAATTATCCACATCTTTGTGTGACACTGAGTACTACAACGTATCTCCTTTAAGTGATAGTTAACTAGGTCTTCGTCCGTCCTCCCCTTGACCTATGAAAACTAGATAACCCAAGACTTAATCACTATTCCCATGAGTGCACAAACAAGGATCTCGAAGAATCATGCATCCAACCAACCCCGATATCTTCAAGATACTAAGTACACGTACCTGAGATATTCCACTTCAACTTCAAATAAGTAATAAGAAATTATCATCCTTGTAGCCACAGCTGATAATTTAACCATTGTCATCTGATTGTGAATCTTGATCAGGATCTTTTCGGCTATACGTGGTGATGTTGAAGGTGCAGTCTGATAATTTCATGTGTGATTTTGTTGTGAAAAATGCCATAAAATGCAATTCTAATGATGCCGGAAAAATTTGAGTTTAAGAAATTTTTACGCCGAAAATTCCCCGAAAAATTCGAATTTTGGCCAAAAAATTTGAATTTTGGGCCAAAATTTTCACTCTTGTACCAGAATTTGAATCTTGCGTAAAAATG